>JASFAV010000035.1:0-125000 GCA_030765085.1 Allium cepa | reverse complement strand
AAAGTTTAACCATAATTTAAATATCCCTTTATGTTCCCAAAACCATTTAAATTTTTATATATATCCAATTGGAGTATTTACTATTCAAAACTTAGTTTGGGTTTTATTCTTTCACAAATCAATGTTTTATATTTTTAGTCTTGAATATTCCCATAATTTCCATAAATAAAACTCCAAATTTTAACCATTAAATTTTTCCCAAAATTTACTTAATACCAGAATATTTATCTTTAATTTATTTAGGAAAATACAGTTATAAATATTATGTCTTAAGTTTTTCCAAAACTTAAGGTAAAATAAAATTTATCAAATTCCATAAATTTTAGAGCAATCAAATTCTAGATTCCATAGCACTTAGGAAATGCTACCTAAAGTTATGGGTAAAACTAGTCAAATTTCAAAAGACAGCATTTAAATGCTGTAATAGATTGTTTAACTTGATAAATATTTCCAAATATAACCTATTTATTTATTCATTTATTAACTGAAATCTTATTCTTTCAAAATCCCGATTTACCAAATAAGTTATATTCCATAAATTTATTCAAATATTTATTTATTTCTTTATTTATAACTTATTAAAAATCAATATAAATTCCTTTAAAGATATAAATCAAATATTTAACTTCCAAAATAATTTTAAATATTTCAGAAAATATTATAAGGACCACGGGCCTGTATATAGTTTTCTAGCCTAGGTCAAGTGGTACGGATTTATATCATTTCAATCCGTAGTTTACAAATATCCCGGGTCCTATCATTTCAAACCCGCAATCCCAAGTTTAACAGTTTAACAGTTAACAGCATAATTTAACAATAATAATCATTTAGGCCTATCATTTCAGCCCATAACAATCTACGTATAACAGGGAACTTGCAGTGTGATTTAAGCAGTAAATAAACAATAACATAATATAACTGCAGATATAATACAACAGATAATAACTGATGAGGTGTCAATTTAAATGGGGTTCATCATTTTATATTACACTACAGACAGATAATAGTGACATAAAATTTTACACATACACTTGCAATAATTTACGAAATATAAATACGTATGTCTGGTGAGAAATACTCACCTGAAAGTTGCAGAAAATTTGAATTCAAAACGACGATTCACCGGTAAAGACCGACAGAAAATAACGATCAAATTTCTTCTGATGTCGCCTAGATTCAAATCTAGAACAAATTCAAATATTTTGAAACGCGACTTTAGAATGTATGGTCAAGAAAGGATTAAAATAGAACGGAAATTGTTTTGACTTGCTCGACCACTCCACCGTATAATGTGACCTAAATATACCCAAACGTGAACCGTGCTAACACAAAAATTACGACAAAATTTCCTAAAACAAAAACGGCAAAATGTTGAATACGCATACACGTGCACACTTGCATTCCTATGTATTATGAAAATGTTGTTGCTTAAATTTTCCTCAAACTTAGAGTCACTTTTTCAAATCCAGCTACTATCTTACATTTTAAACTTAATTTGCATCATTGCTTTATGACTTCATCCATCTTCAATCTAAACTTTCCAGGCTTAAAAACTGTACAGACACACCTCATCCTATCTTCAACTATTACTAGCATCCCCAAACTCCAGCCTTTTACTAAACACTCAGGTTAGATGAATTCACTCACAAGGCTTGGTCATCATATCCAAAGCAAGTTTTTACTGATCCATTCGTGCACCGTGTGATACACAGATATGCACAGCCTATGAATTTTATAAATGCAGACTACCACTCAACTACGTTTTTCTTAATTCACTCATATATGCCTCTATGCTCTTTTCTTCTTCTATCCTCTTTTGCAATGACTTACCCAAACTAGAACCCAAACCTGGTCTAAGTTTACAAATACAGTTTGTCTGAAAGGAGAAAAATGAGCAAATTCCTTATTATACCCCTAGTCAAACCCATGATTTTGAAATCAAAAGAAAACTCAGGTTAATGAGATGTTTGATAGAACTTGGTTTTACATATGTAAAAATTTTTTTCAAAGTAACCTCTCAGTTCTATAAAGTTAGTACCTCTGACTTAATTATGTATACAAAAAAAAAAAAGAAAAAAAAGAAAACTCTATAAACCCAGATCCATATGTTGTTCAAGGCATATGATAAGATTCTTAGAGAAAACAAAGTGGATAAATGGTAGTGTGGCCGAGCAAGGCAGAGATAAAACAAAATTTTCGAGGAAGAGGAAATATCTGAACAAAGAAAAGAAAATGACATAGACCATTTACCTGATAAGAGTTCGAGCCCGAGAAGAACAGACAAGAGAGAATGAAACTAAAGAAGATAAAGCAAAGTATATATAGATGGATTTTGCGAAATAGTCAGATATGAAACGTACGAGTATTAATGTAAGCGTTGATCTCTCCTACCACTCCTCTGTTAGAACGTTATGAGCGTGATTTACTAATCAGTTTGCAAAAGGATAAATCTTCGAAATATACAGGGGAAGCCAAGAGTTTCACAACGTATAAAGCTTGATGATAATTTAATGCCAGATTAATTTCCTGCGTGATTTGAGCTCATACCAGAGAACTGGTATCTTGGCAGGTATACATTGTTATAACTTCAAATTTATGTGATGTGTGATTAAATGATAAAACGGCAAGGCACATAAATTTGAACTGATGCGCATTTGAAGGGTGCTTGATTTATATTTTTTTTCTTTCCAGATGATATGTGTGATTTTAAACTGCTCATTATGAATATATTTTGATTTCACAATATGTTCCAATTAAACAGTTGCATGGTTAAAGCAAACATGCTTTGAAGTAGTTGCAGAGATTTATGGGGAAAATGGCAAGAATAGAAACGGAGCATTGCTTTGAAATCTGAACGTTTTGCATATATGCGTGATTTCTCCTTTCAGTTTCAAAGAAATAAAGGTTTCAATATTAAGAGGAAGAGAAATCAAATCTGCTGCCAGTTATACACAATTGATTGAATGCATCAGTTTCTTATGTTAATTGTTTACTCACGTGATTAAAGCAATGGGATAAATATATAGGGCTTTGAATATAACTGACGAGCTAAATCAGAGGAGATAAATCAATAGTTATCAATTATACAAGATGTCAGGGAATACGTTCACATTTCAAGCATTGATTTGGTAAATATTTGCTTTAAATCTTCGTATGAATTAAAGGAGAGATAAATGGGAATGAAAACATCAGTTTCTATATGATAAATGCTTATACGTGATTTAGTTTATACATTGATTTATAGGCAAACAAACGGCAAATAGTGATACAATGCAATATTCCCTTGGTCTTAAGAAACGGCAGAGGTGGTGATACAACTAGTGATTCAAGCAAATACATATAGATTTGTTTTAACTGTAGGTTGCGTGATTCATTTCCAGTTTTAATGCATGCGTGATATATCTTCCAAATATAAATATTTGCACGTTATAAGAATTTTTTTTTTCAAAAGCATGCGTGCCTTATAAATTTCCAGATTTGATGAATATGGACTGTGTAATTTCCTTCCAGGATACTTTGCTTGAATTATATGTGTGATTAGGAACGGAAAATTTTATTTATTTATTTATTTATTTATTGCACAATAAAGGTGAAATAGAGAGATATACATGGGAATTGAGAAGTTGAAAAGATAGGCAAGGTTAAGTATGAATGCGTGATTTAAAACTGCCAATTGAAATCTAGATTTAATGCATGCGATAACTGCAATTTTTATGAGAAGCTTTGATTTCAAAATCTTATACTATTTAATGTAGGCGTGATTTTAGATTGATGATTTGCAGATAAAAGGATTTGTTTGAGGCGGAATCAAATGGACAAATGGGGAGAAAAGGGCAAGCAGCTTAAATGGTTTAAAGTATCAGTTTTATATATATAAATATGTAAATATGAATACGTGTGTGATGATTCATTTATATTTACATAAATTTTGATTTGTATTAAATATGTTTACAAATGTATTTGGACGTTCGCAGATACCATACTAGATCATAGGCAAAAACACAGGGGAAAAAGAGGAAGCTGTAGAGATTTAAAGCTTTCAGTTACAAAAGTTATATGTTTACGTGATATAAGATTTAGGCAGTTACACAACATATAAAGTTTGAAAATATGTAAATATGCATGCGTGATTTCAGCATGCTTTGATTCTCCTATGTTTGATTTAATAAACAAACTGGCCAGACTTAATGCAAAACTTTTTAAAAAGAAACGTACAAAATGAAAAGTTGCGTGATATAAGCCTGGATATAAAGTTTGTACGTAACTTTATGTTCTTTTTTTTTAGTTCAGTTTGCAAAAATTATAAGTTTTTGAATTTACTGGAAGGCCGAGAGATTTGCTTCAGTTTTCTCTTTGAATAAATGCTTAAACGTGATTGAAGAAATAAACAAGGGAAGTTATCAATGCATGATTTTATTTCTGAGAAAAGGAAAGGCAAACTCATATTCAATTCAGTTTTGATTTACAAAAGGTTTAATTAAGGCATACGTTGATATGGGGAGAAATAAAGGTAAGTATACATCAGAGGATGAACGAAAGAGTTGATATGTATCGTATCAATTTAGGCATGTACAAATTTCTCCTTGGATTTTTGTCTCACACGTTACTTCCATGTTAAGTTTTTACTTCATTTTATTTATTTGATTTTAGTTTGAAAACAATAAATGGAATGGCAAGAATTTATGCAAAGCTTAGAAAAACGTATACAAATTTATTTAAAATCAGACTGTCAGTTAATGCAACGTAACGTTTGTTATAAAATCTCTGACTGATATTTTTCTCCAAAATTTTACGAAAACATGATTTTTACACTACGCTAAACAGACGCAGTCCAAAACATCAAAAATTTTCATAAAAATAACATTTTAAAAACACACGTTTTATTACGTCACTTATACCCTATAATTGACGCGTCCTTTAAACGCGAAATTTAACAGTTCAAAAATAGCTTAAATTTTCACAGTTATTATTTAATTTTATTGACATATACAAATTTTATAAAATATATCTCCAAATAAAATAATTAACTATTTTGATAAACACAATTTATATAAAATATATTTCAAAGTTAAATAATTAAAATAAAATAAATAGCTAAAACTAGGGCTGTTACACTCTCCCCCCACTTAAAAACTTTTCGTCCTCGAAAAGGAACGAAAGGAAAAGAATCAAAAGAGGATAAGCTAGACAAACAAGAATCTTAAACGAATAGTTCCGGATTTGAAACACGAAGAAGATCCTCCAGAATCGGTTCTACTCTTCAGTTTGACCGTCAGTCCATGGGTGATAAACGGTGCTTAGGTCTCGATGAGTAACAAAGGTTTCAAAGAATATTGAAAGATTCCTAAATAGGCTGGTAGAAGCAATCGCCTCCCCATTCTGTAGCAGATAGGGAAACCAAGGACACTTAAAAATAGTTCATAAACAAAATAAGATAATAAATTTGAAATCATAATGCTTTTGAGATTATAATACTTTGAAGGTCGTTAAAATTTATAGATATCATCATCTGGAAATCATATTACAAAAATCATAGCACTTTTTAAAATAATCTTCATTTATACCTTTTAAATTCAATGCCAAATAATACTCATTTCAAAGTTGAAATATTTTAAGGTTCATTTATTCAATTATAAAATTTTCAAAACATTTTATTTTTAAAAACAGCAGCACTTATAATATGTTACGGTAGATATAATAGTATTTTCCAATCAATTCATTATTCTACTTAACTCTTGATTTAGCAATAACCTAACACTTTATTTAAAATACCTATTTTATAATTAAGATATTCCTTTAATAAGTTACACTTGAAATTTCCATTTGAAAACCAAATTCTCAATTATCAAATTTTAGTGATATTAAAATACATCTTAATCATAATTATCCATTTTTCAAGACATGTCTATTTCCAAAACAAGGATAGAAATTCAAATTTGATGAACTCAAATCAAATAGAATCCAAGCTAGTTAAAATCAGAAGGTCCGATGATTAAATAACAGAATAAGGAACTGGGTAAGTCTATATAAATCGCGGACAACCTTGACCTGGTCAACCGTGACTTGAAGAGTCGGATCGATATGATTGGGTAAATCTATATTTGATCCGAAGAGATAGAGTTCGGAATAACCAAAGATACTGGCATATAAACCGAGGATAAATATAAATCTCTGGTGAATCAATGTTAATGGTAAAGGAGTTTCGCCCCTTTATTAGAATAATGGCGAGACCGCCAATTTACTATAAAGATCATCCGAAGTGGAGTTATGGGACACTCCAGAATCTAAAGTAGATGAAAGTGAGGGACACGGATGAACTTTGGAACCACAGGGAATGTTCCAAATTCGAAAAGGAAGAGGTTCAAGCTCGAATGAAGGTGATTCTATAAATCAATTTACCATACATTCTAAGTTTGCCTAGAGCCAAAGCTCTGATACCAAATGTAACGACCCAATATTTTCAACCATTCGCATCCGCACATGTCGGACTTGAATTGTTCAAAATACTGCGTTGTAGAATAAATTTAGCAAACTCAGAATATACAGTAAATAAATCACAGAATCACATACACAGATATCAGAATCTCGCAGCGGAAATTAAAATTTAGTGGTTCATGAAGCCACTGATACATCTTTAACAAAACAGAACTTACATTGTCTATAATCCTCAATACAAATTTTAACATACACAGATAGAGAGTCTTCAAAGTCTTGAATTCCAGAAAGGATAAAGGCTGAAACAACTTCCAATAGCACGAATGATCTATTGAGTGTCCTAGCTACGGAGAAGAAACTGAAGCTGCAACTCAGGCTGACCCGAGCGTAAAATAAAACAAACACTCGAGTCAGGACATACATACTTATATGATGTAAGCTAAATCAAGTGTACTGTAATATAGAGCAAGTAACTTAAAGGATGCTTGGGACCGCCCATCCTCTAAGGATCCGTCAAACTATTTACTATGTAATATATTGCGCTATTATAATAGTGTCTATTTATAAAATAAACATACTTTTTTCTTAGCATTAAGGGGTTACCCATATAGCCCTTAACACGTAATAGTCCCAGTAGTCCATCCAATATCATAGCCCCTCCTGATCGGGAAGCCACCAGAGGATACCACACGGGCTACGGGAGAAATCCAAACTCGTACAAGGCTCGATATGGTAGGTGACACGGCACAACTAGGCAATGCCAGGGTAGATATACCAATTACGCTTCCGGACCGATGGTAACGCGAAGCCGCAGCAACCGCCCACCTCGAACAACACTCCCAAATCAAAGGTGCGCGCACCAAACAATCACAAGAGTAATAGAATGGCAACCGAAGAAGTGTGTTCGATCAGAGGAGCTACCTCATTAATCCGTCGATCGCTCCTGTTTTAGCCACCTTAAGCCAACTCACGGGAGTCGGGTCCACGTATATACCTTTCAAGAAACCGTCACCACCATCCTACTTCATTCTGGAATCTCCACCGCGTACACGGTTAGTCAAAGTGGTTTTCGGTATCGACAGAGAGTATGTCCATAACCGATCCCGGTCTCTTTGCCAACCCTTCGTTATTATAACCCGTGGTTATTTAAAAACAGTTTATACTTTAAATCAGAATAAACATTTCCATTTCAAAACTATAGATACGATATCATTTTAAAACCCAAAACAATAGGATATCGTTATATTCAAATATAATTCTTTCCAAAACCATACTGTTTATAATATCTGGAGACCAAATATTTGAATTATATCTTCAAAGGATAATGTTTTGGAAACTTTACTTAAATCCATAACTCCCAAACACAATGGTTTGGACATTCAACGGTATATATATAAATGGGTTAACTTTATGGTTACTTTGTAAAGAAGATAATTTACATAGCTTCACAAATATATTTCTTTATTTAAAGTTTAACCATAATTTAAATATCCCTTTATGTTCCCAAAACCATTTAAATTTTTATATATATCCAATTGGAGTATTTACTATTCAAAACTTAGTTTGGGTTTTATTCTTTCACAAATCAATGTTTTATATTTTTAGTCTTGAATATTCCCATAATTTCCATAAATAAAACTCCAAATTTTAACCATTAAATTTTTCCCAAAATTTACTTAATACCAGAATATTTATCTTTAATTTATTTAGGAAAATACAGTTATAAATATTATGTCTTAAGTTTTTCCAAAACTTAAGGTAAAATAAAATTTATCAAATTCCATAAATTTTAGAGCAATCAAATTCTAGATTCCATAGCACTTAGGAAATGCTACCTAAAGTTATGGGTAAAACTAGTCAAATTTCAAAAGACAGCATTTAAATGCTGTAATAGATTGTTTAACTTGATAAATATTTCCAAATATAACCTATTTATTTATTCATTTATTAACTGAAATCTTATTCTTTCAAAATCCCGATTTACCAAATAAGTTATATTCCATAAATTTATTCAAATATTTATTTATTTCTTTATTTATAACTTATTAAAAATCAATATAAATTCCTTTAAAGATATAAATCAAATATTTAACTTCCAAAATAATTTTAAATATTTCAGAAAATATTATAAGGACCACGGGCCTGTATATAGTTTTCTAGCCTAGGTCAAGTGGTACGGATTTATATCATTTCAATCCGTAGTTTACAAATATCCCGGGTCCTATCATTTCAAACCCGCAATCCCAAGTTTAACAGTTTAACAGTTAACAGCATAATTTAACAATAATAATCATTTAGGCCTATCATTTCAGCCCATAACAATCTACGTATAACAGGGAACTTGCAGTGTGATTTAAGCAGTAAATAAACAATAACATAATATAACTGCAGATATAATACAACAGATAATAACTGATGAGGTGTCAATTTAAATGGGGTTCATCATTTTATATTACACTACAGACAGATAATAGTGACATAAAATTTTACACATACACTTGCAATAATTTACGAAATATAAATACGTATGTCTGGTGAGAAATACTCACCTGAAAGTTGCAGAAAATTTGAATTCAAAACGACGATTCACCGGTAAAGACCGACAGAAAATAACGATCAAATTTCTTCTGATGTCGCCTAGATTCAAATCTAGAACAAATTCAAATATTTTGAAACGCGACTTTAGAATGTATGGTCAAGAAAGGATTAAAATAGAACGGAAATTGTTTTGACTTGCTCGACCACTCCACCGTATAATGTGACCTAAATATACCCAAACGTGAACCGTGCTAACACAAAAATTACGACAAAATTTCCTAAAACAAAAACGGCAAAATGTTGAATACGCATACACGTGCACACTTGCATTCCTATGTATTATGAAAATGTTGTTGCTTAAATTTTCCTCAAACTTAGAGTCACTTTTTCAAATCCAGCTACTATCTTACATTTTAAACTTAATTTGCATCATTGCTTTATGACTTCATCCATCTTCAATCTAAACTTTCCAGGCTTAAAAACTGTACAGACACACCTCATCCTATCTTCAACTATTACTAGCATCCCCAAACTCCAGCCTTTTACTAAACACTCAGGTTAGATGAATTCACTCACAAGGCTTGGTCATCATATCCAAAGCAAGTTTTTACTGATCCATTCGTGCACCGTGTGATACACAGATATGCA
The DNA here is from genome assembly GCA_030765085.1 of Allium cepa. NCBI lineage: Eukaryota > Viridiplantae > Streptophyta > Magnoliopsida > Asparagales > Amaryllidaceae > Allium > Allium cepa. Next base: position 115,379 of record JASFAV010000035.1, on the reverse strand, counting down.
CAGCCTATGAATTTTATAAATGCAGACTACCACTCAACTACGTTTTTCTTAATTCACTCATATATGCCTCTATGCTCTTTTCTTCTTCTATCCTCTTTTGCAATGACTTACCCAAACTAGAACCCAAACCTGGTCTAAGTTTACAAATACAGTTTGTCTGAAAGGAGAAAAATGAGCAAATTCCTTATTATACCCCTAGTCAAACCCATGATTTTGAAATCAAAAGAAAACTCAGGTTAATGAGATGTTTGATAGAACTTGGTTTTACATATGTAAAAATTTTTTTCAAAGTAACCTCTCAGTTCTATAAAGTTAGTACCTCTGACTTAATTATGTATACAAAAAAAAAAAAGAAAAAAAAGAAAACTCTATAAACCCAGATCCATATGTTGTTCAAGGCATATGATAAGATTCTTAGAGAAAACAAAGTGGATAAATGGTAGTGTGGCCGAGCAAGGCAGAGATAAAACAAAATTTTCGAGGAAGAGGAAATATCTGAACAAAGAAAAGAAAATGACATAGACCATTTACCTGATAAGAGTTCGAGCCCGAGAAGAACAGACAAGAGAGAATGAAACTAAAGAAGATAAAGCAAAGTATATATAGATGGATTTTGCGAAATAGTCAGATATGAAACGTACGAGTATTAATGTAAGCGTTGATCTCTCCTACCACTCCTCTGTTAGAACGTTATGAGCGTGATTTACTAATCAGTTTGCAAAAGGATAAATCTTCGAAATATACAGGGGAAGCCAAGAGTTTCACAACGTATAAAGCTTGATGATAATTTAATGCCAGATTAATTTCCTGCGTGATTTGAGCTCATACCAGAGAACTGGTATCTTGGCAGGTATACATTGTTATAACTTCAAATTTATGTGATGTGTGATTAAATGATAAAACGGCAAGGCACATAAATTTGAACTGATGCGCATTTGAAGGGTGCTTGATTTATATTTTTTTTCTTTCCAGATGATATGTGTGATTTTAAACTGCTCATTATGAATATATTTTGATTTCACAATATGTTCCAATTAAACAGTTGCATGGTTAAAGCAAACATGCTTTGAAGTAGTTGCAGAGATTTATGGGGAAAATGGCAAGAATAGAAACGGAGCATTGCTTTGAAATCTGAACGTTTTGCATATATGCGTGATTTCTCCTTTCAGTTTCAAAGAAATAAAGGTTTCAATATTAAGAGGAAGAGAAATCAAATCTGCTGCCAGTTATACACAATTGATTGAATGCATCAGTTTCTTATGTTAATTGTTTACTCACGTGATTAAAGCAATGGGATAAATATATAGGGCTTTGAATATAACTGACGAGCTAAATCAGAGGAGATAAATCAATAGTTATCAATTATACAAGATGTCAGGGAATACGTTCACATTTCAAGCATTGATTTGGTAAATATTTGCTTTAAATCTTCGTATGAATTAAAGGAGAGATAAATGGGAATGAAAACATCAGTTTCTATATGATAAATGCTTATACGTGATTTAGTTTATACATTGATTTATAGGCAAACAAACGGCAAATAGTGATACAATGCAATATTCCCTTGGTCTTAAGAAACGGCAGAGGTGGTGATACAACTAGTGATTCAAGCAAATACATATAGATTTGTTTTAACTGTAGGTTGCGTGATTCATTTCCAGTTTTAATGCATGCGTGATATATCTTCCAAATATAAATATTTGCACGTTATAAGAATTTTTTTTTTCAAAAGCATGCGTGCCTTATAAATTTCCAGATTTGATGAATATGGACTGTGTAATTTCCTTCCAGGATACTTTGCTTGAATTATATGTGTGATTAGGAACGGAAAATTTTATTTATTTATTTATTTATTTATTGCACAATAAAGGTGAAATAGAGAGATATACATGGGAATTGAGAAGTTGAAAAGATAGGCAAGGTTAAGTATGAATGCGTGATTTAAAACTGCCAATTGAAATCTAGATTTAATGCATGCGATAACTGCAATTTTTATGAGAAGCTTTGATTTCAAAATCTTATACTATTTAATGTAGGCGTGATTTTAGATTGATGATTTGCAGATAAAAGGATTTGTTTGAGGCGGAATCAAATGGACAAATGGGGAGAAAAGGGCAAGCAGCTTAAATGGTTTAAAGTATCAGTTTTATATATATAAATATGTAAATATGAATACGTGTGTGATGATTCATTTATATTTACATAAATTTTGATTTGTATTAAATATGTTTACAAATGTATTTGGACGTTCGCAGATACCATACTAGATCATAGGCAAAAACACAGGGGAAAAAGAGGAAGCTGTAGAGATTTAAAGCTTTCAGTTACAAAAGTTATATGTTTACGTGATATAAGATTTAGGCAGTTACACAACATATAAAGTTTGAAAATATGTAAATATGCATGCGTGATTTCAGCATGCTTTGATTCTCCTATGTTTGATTTAATAAACAAACTGGCCAGACTTAATGCAAAACTTTTTAAAAAGAAACGTACAAAATGAAAAGTTGCGTGATATAAGCCTGGATATAAAGTTTGTACGTAACTTTATGTTCTTTTTTTTTAGTTCAGTTTGCAAAAATTATAAGTTTTTGAATTTACTGGAAGGCCGAGAGATTTGCTTCAGTTTTCTCTTTGAATAAATGCTTAAACGTGATTGAAGAAATAAACAAGGGAAGTTATCAATGCATGATTTTATTTCTGAGAAAAGGAAAGGCAAACTCATATTCAATTCAGTTTTGATTTACAAAAGGTTTAATTAAGGCATACGTTGATATGGGGAGAAATAAAGGTAAGTATACATCAGAGGATGAACGAAAGAGTTGATATGTATCGTATCAATTTAGGCATGTACAAATTTCTCCTTGGATTTTTGTCTCACACGTTACTTCCATGTTAAGTTTTTACTTCATTTTATTTATTTGATTTTAGTTTGAAAACAATAAATGGAATGGCAAGAATTTATGCAAAGCTTAGAAAAACGTATACAAATTTATTTAAAATCAGACTGTCAGTTAATGCAACGTAACGTTTGTTATAAAATCTCTGACTGATATTTTTCTCCAAAATTTTACGAAAACATGATTTTTACACTACGCTAAACAGACGCAGTCCAAAACATCAAAAATTTTCATAAAAATAACATTTTAAAAACACACGTTTTATTACGTCACTTATACCCTATAATTGACGCGTCCTTTAAACGCGAAATTTAACAGTTCAAAAATAGCTTAAATTTTCACAGTTATTATTTAATTTTATTGACATATACAAATTTTATAAAATATATCTCCAAATAAAATAATTAACTATTTTGATAAACACAATTTATATAAAATATATTTCAAAGTTAAATAATTAAAATAAAATAAATAGCTAAAACTAGGGCTGTTACAACGGTATCCTTTCCTGTATCCTATAATACTCGGTCTAACCTGAGCATTATAGCGAAATAACACCATGTCGGTCTGGAAAAACCAAAGTGAGAAAACACACTCAATTGGATTAGTAAAGTTTCCAAAATCCTTTGAAATCAAAGGAATCTCGTAAGACCGCGCCACAAATAAACGTACAGGGTTTTTACCTTACGATAACCAAAACATGTTTATCGAATTCGTCTAGTATTATAATAATGTCTATAGAAAATAAAATAGAATCTAGTTGAAATGCTTGCATCTCACATTTCAGAATAGTTGGGCACAATCAAAACCATACAGACGCTTATTGGAGATTAAATTCCATACAGGGCAATTGGGGTACCGCCCGTCACAGTACGTGGTCTAGATCACCATACCGAGGATCCAACCTGATCCCATACAACACAAGACCGGAGCTACCTCTTACTGGATAGTCCAAATAAGATTTACCCCGCGGTTGGGATCAACAACCACCCACACAGTCGAAATAATGGACATTAAGACAGGGATGACCATACCCTAATTGGTTGCAAGCCACTGAGCTCTGTGTGCACCTTCTCTGTTTTAGCCATTCTCGGTTGGTGAGGCTCGAGGCTATATGTTACCTTTTTAGCACACATACACTTTGAATGCTTACCATCTTCCTGACGATGTTTTGAAAGCATTCGCCTATGCAAGTCCGTTCCGGTTCCGAACGAAACTGAAGGCACTACTCCTACTACATCCATTTTGGAATCACCCTCAGGATTAGTAGCGATTAGCCCTTGCACATCATTGCTCCATCTTCGGCTCCAAGAACTTGTCTTCTTATAAAGTTCAAACCGGATCGAAGTGGTTTTCATGAAATTAATCCCGATCCCGGTCTCTTCGAAACGATCAGCGCATGGCCAATATTGATAGTCGGTATTTAACTATCAAATAACATCCACAAATAACCATCAAGCCTTAAATAATTCCCAAATTATATATTTATTTAACATCCACAAAAGACCATCAAGCCTTAATAATTCCCAAATAATTTATTTATTTCAAAATAACTTCACAAGATATATTTCCACTCTTCAACCCTATGAAAAATAGTTTTCAAATCACTTTTCTCTCTCTCGGAAGAAAATTCCCACCCAATTGTTTTATTTCCACTGAAAACCACCAAGCCTTAATATTTTAGATTTTAAAATAATTCAAATCACTTTATCAAAAAATTGTACTTTAAAATACTTAAAATAAAGACTACTTGAAACATTTAATTTAAAATACTAGTTATGAATTCTTATAATAATTTCTCGTGTAAAACTTAAGCCAAAACTACTTTAAAATAAAAGTTATGAAATTCTATACTAATTTTTCAAATAAAAACTTTAGCCAAACTACCTTTAAAATAAAACTACTTTATGAAATATAAATATTTAATAATTTCTTTTTAATCATAATACTAGATAAACCTTTAAAATAGTTACTGCTAAAATTAATTTAAATAAATATTTACTTTAAGATTCTAAAATAATTTAACCTAATAAAATTTATCTGAAACATTCTTTTAGAACCACTTTATAACCTTTAACTTATACTTGAAAACCTTTATTTGAAAATATACTTCGCTTTTCAGGGAAATATACTTTCCTTTCCACACCTTTAAAAATAAACCACTATTTATTTATTTAAAACAATTTACCCATTCCATTATAAATTCCCACCGTGAATTTGTACTTCCAAATAGCCACTGATATCTAATTTCACTTTATAAACCCAGATTATAAAGTCCATAGTCTCATCCTCCTTTTAAAATCACAAATTCAACACTTAGTGGATTTTCAAATCATTTTCCAAACCGACCCATTTTAAAACAAATTCCTTTACTTATCCAAACTTATTTCAAAATCCATTAATTCCATATTCACTCTTTTATTTAGATTTAAAAACTTATTTAAATCTGAAATATTATTTTAAAATGTTCCCTTTATTCTTCCAACATTTTAAATCCTGAATTTAAGATAAATCCTTTAATTCTTTAAACAATATCACTTAAGTTTAAAAAAATTCATTTATTCCCATTATTCAAAAACCTTTTTCCCATACTCAGAATTTATTTATTAGAATTTAAAAATCAAATTTTATCCTTTCCCAACTTCATTCTTTAATTTATCCAATTTCACTATATTTATTTTACTTAAAAATTTCTCTTTTTATTTCTTTTAAAATCCAAACTTACATATTTTCATTCTCTCATATAACAATATGTATATATTCAACCAAGCCATGGCATTCAATAATTTTAATTCCCAATATAATCAATATAATCCATCAGAGATTATCCCATAATCACGGTACTGAATATAAAATAAATTCAACATTTGAGGAATCCAGTTGGATCCCTCCAACTTGTTTCTCTGCATCCATAGACGTTAGCACGATAATTTAAAATACCAATCCCGCTTCAAGGGGGGACATCACGGTATAAAGGGTCATCCTTTATTATGCGGGGCGCATAGGGTCTCATTTGCTATATAGTGCGGGAATTCAATCACTCCAATATATATACTATTATATATAATATCACATCTAAGCTAATAATAAATTATCAATTCAAGAAACAACCCATAATTTAAATTTAACTACTTAATTTTTAAAGGCATTCTAAATGAGTGAGATTGACTCACCTTTGCTATTTGTTTTACAATCCAATCCAAACCCGCTTGTCTCTCCATGATTTTAAACTTTGTACAACTATTAGATGATTTTACTAACATTCGAACCAATCGAACAATTAAATTTCCATTTGATAAATTTAATTAGCCAATGATTCTATTTTAAACTAATAATTTTGGTTTGGACAAATTTCCCTTTAATAAATTATTTTTAATAACTAAATTAATTGAAAAAGTTAGTTAATGGGTTAATCACACATTTCATTATTTTAAATATAAACTGGTAAGTTTAAATATGAATATTTATTCCTTACGAAACGACATATATATATACACATATTTCTTAATTACCCAAATAAATATATTAATTAACAATAAAGTTAATTGTTTCCATATATTATAAAAATACTTTATTGTCTATATAGACACAAATATATATATGCATAGCTGATTCAACATTTTAAAACCCCTTTTATTTTCAAAATTTATCTATATAAATTAAATTTTCTGCTTTCAAACAACATTTTAAAAACTTCTATATATATAAATTGAATTATGGATATATGAGAATATATGCATATCATTTATTTTTTTACTGAATGCAAATACAAATATAAAATCTGCAAATACCTCACATGCACTACGACCTGGGCACCCTCGTGACTGCCCACCCTACCTTCTTCAACAATGTTACCCTTTCCCGATCCAAAGACCATCGAAACCCCAACCCTCGACAGCAATTCCTAAGAGCATCATCTCTTAAGTCATACAAGGCATTAAAGAGCAACTCCAAATCTCGGCCACACTCAACTTCGCTTATTAACTCCTGCACTCAAGTGGGCATAGGTACATTAGACATGAATAGCAGATCCTATTTGAAGAAAGCAAGCACTCACTCGACTTCATCCTCTAGTCAACCATAGATAGAAGGTGATGGTTCTCTTAAGCGATGACGAAGATTTCTCTAGCGACGATTTCTTCAACGGATGCGATGCTACAGGTCAAGGTGAACAACAACTGAAATATCAAACTCTACATCACTCAACAAAATAGCAAAGGAATATATGTGGTTGATTAAATTGGTATTGGTTTTTTTGGTAAAAAAAATAGGGATTTGCTGAAGCTATATTTTTTCTTAGATATGAGTTTAGTCCTCGAAATGAAGAGGTGTCATGTTATAAAGGTGGAATCGTGGTTATTGAAAAGAACAAGGGGTGGCTTATTTTAAAGGACAGAAGTGAAAAGAAGGTTGCGTGAAGGAATCGCTCTGCTTAGTGAATTAAAAGGAAAAAGGTTTGATGTGAATACTTCAGCTGATGTGAACATTTTGACCAGTCAAACCATTTAAATTTAAATTTAAATTTATATCGCCTCGAATTCCTTAGCTTAAAATCGCAAACTCCTAACGAAACGTTCTTTCCGACGTTTATAATGTTAAACCCCTATTCTGAACCCAATGGAAAAGATTTCGAGTCCTAACTCGATCGTATAGAGAAGATAGCTTTTTGGACCCAGTTATTATATCAAATTTTTGATATGAATCTCAGCACGTTTACCTACCGTACAATCACACGACAACTCTAAATGTTACAAAAATTAAGATCCAAAAATAATACACTATTACGAATCCAATGGAACTGGTTTCTTCGAAATCCGAGATTGTGCCTCGGAAGACTATTTTTAAATATCAATTTAAACAATATATTTTAAATCTGAATAAACCATCTTCAAATTAAATTTTTGAACTTATGTTATCTCCAGTATTATAAATATAAATTTCCCAATCCTTTGAAATATTTTTAATCAGCTTAAAACCAAGATTCACTATTTTGCCCAATTCCCAGAAATTCAATTAATTTAATTATCAAATAAATGGAGATATCTGAAATTCAAGCTAAACTAACTCTCAAATATTTAAAATCAATTCAATATTCCAATTTCAAAATATCCAAAAAATTTGGGTTGTCATATTCCTCCCCCTTAAAAGAATTTCGTCCTCGAAATTACTAGTTAAGAAGAATGATCCATAACCCGCCAACTATTTCCCAATCAAAGCAGTTTTCAACAACCTTCCCAAAACAATCATTTTATTAAGGACACACTAACACCCTTACTAACATTCCAATCTCATCCACGGTTTCCAATCAATACTATTTACTCAACCATTCAAATTTTAATTTTAATTCAAATTTTGAATTATCAAAATTTTCTCAAAACTTTTCTAACTCCCTAAATTTTTGAAAAATTTCATAGCGTCTCCTTTGCCCGTATAGATTGGTACAACTACAAAATGCCTCTACTGGCCTCCAAATTCCAAAAGAAAACAAAAGGTCAAGTGGCTAGACTAGAAAATCATCAAATTTCATATAGAGATTTAAGCAGATACCTTTGTTGAGAAAATTTCATTTATCCTCTGAAATCGAAAATCCCAATTCCCTTTTGCCTTTAAACACATGTATATCCTACTTAGCAATAATGTCCAATTACAACATTCAAAACATTTCTTTACAAAGTTTCAATATTTGCTTAAGTCGTACGATGCACATATATCATCCGTGCGCAATAACAAATTCAATCGCTCACTCGATCACACAATTTCACTTTCGAACTAGTATCGTCATCCAATTTCCTAATGCGGATTCAAATCTGGTTTCTTGATCAGAAACCATCATTCTCCTTGCATAGCCATTCACTATGATAGAGAATTTCCAGAATCAATCAAAAATCCATATCCAGGGTTTGCCGTCAAAGATCGAGTGAAAAATCCCAACTCGGATCGGTATAACTATATCGAAATTCTGTGCTCGAATCTGGATCAAAATGTTATGCGAATAAAATAATATACGTACATCCTACGTACTTTGCCCCCAATTGATTATTAGCTATATCAATTCTCTTCTATTCACATTTATTTTGATTTCTATCCACTTATCATTTCACACACCATATTAAACCTTCATTCATTTCTAACTTAGTATCTCCAATACCAAATTTAACTTAAGAATTTCAGTATCTATCTTCTAAGTTCAATTTAACTATTTTATACACTTCTTATATTTATTTTTACTTCACTACTAAAGTTCATATCCATTTCTATTCACTTTTCCTTTACAATTCCATTTGAATTCAATTCACCTTTCATTTTTAAATATTGAATTCAGTTCATTTTAAACCATATTTAATTTGTCATTTCTTTAATTAGTTCCACTTACTAATTCATTTTAAATTTTAAACAATTTTTATTTGCAAACCTTATTTACGTTTAGCCCAGTTCGAACTAATTATACAATTTCACTTTACTTTGCACAATTTAAATTAAATATCATTCCAACATTCAATTTCCAATTCATTAGTTTACTAATTAATTTTATTTTCAATCCTTTATTTTATTTAGTCCAACTTGACTAATTTTTCATTTCACTTTATATAACGCAATTCAAATTTAATTCCAATATTCAACTTCTATTTTACTTACTTACAAATATAAACTCCTTTGTTCCTCTATACATTTGTTTACAATCTTAATAAACTTATTTTCATTTTATTCACTAATCTCCTTTGATTTACTTTTCTTAATTGATTTGCTTTTCTGGCTTATTTCAATTTTAATAAGTTATCAAACCACTTATAATTCCATAAGCGTTTCCAATTTACTTCCAGAGTTTTAAACAATTTCTTAATATTTCAAAGTCACCTTTGAAATCAACTATATCCAAAATCCTTTGCATTTCTAAAATCAAACTCAACTTTTGCAAACAATTCCAATCTAAAACGTTCAAGTGGCAATTCCTCCATTGGAAACTCGAAAATGAACATCGATGATGCTACAGTCATCATCAAAGTTATTTTCCAACGGCCGAAAAGAGTTTAGTACATTTATCTCTTCAAAACATTTTTCAAATATTTTTAATTCCAAATCCCACCAGATTTCATATCCAAATTCAAAAATATTTCCCAAGTAATATCACCATTATTCCTCCAAAACCTTTTGAAAATCATTTTCAAATCAACGGAATTTAATTTCCAAAATTTCAAATTCCTAATCCTTTCAAATCCTTATTCAAATATCACTATGGAATTTTATTCTATTATAAATCACAATTATAATTCACATTTACAGACTCCATTTTGTTATAGAAGTTAATCTCTTAACCTTGGTTATAATTTCAATTATTTTTCACTTTTCACTTAACCATGATAACAATTTAATATTACCACTTCCTAACAACCAGGCAACCATACACTATAATAATTTACGAAAAATTAATTCTTTTATGTACAAAAATAATTGGGTTAAAATTATTTTATTTACCCTATTTTAAAACAATACTGTGTCGGTTTATCTTTTTAAGAGTTTAGGAACTCCTATCAACGACATGGCATCCCATATATCGACCAGAATTCATAAACACTCAACCGATAAGTCAACACAATATATAAAAAATTATATTCACTAACAAATACGTGCTCATATCTATTAATACACTCAAACTCATTCTAGAGTACTACGGACCCTATTTCTAATGATGCCAAAGCCAAGGTTCTCGCTTAACCTTCAGCTTTGGTACCACTATAACAGCTCGCAAACCCGTATCCCCTGAGTCGAAACAAATTTCCATCATATCAACTTAAAGTGAATGGAAATACGAACCATTAGGGTTAAAGAAGAAGGAGGTAGAAGAAGAAAATATAAAACAATACCAGAATCTCACAATCACAGCGGAACAATATATAATAGATAACAACAGACTTTTATACAAAGAAACTGTAACTGTATTATATATTACATCATCAGAATTTAACAAAACACAACACTGGACAGTTATATTAACTTGTCCCCTCATAAAATGATTATGCATCAAACTATACGCGGCGGATAATGTAACAACCCGTTAAATTTGATGATATTTGATGAGTTAATTTAATATGATTTCTAATCTAATTTAGAATGAAATAAAAGTCTTAAGATTTTATTTGAGAAAATGTAGGAATTAAATAGAGTAACTGTAATTAAAGGTTAACAATTTAAATGTTTATATGGCATAGATTGAAATAACGTAAATTGGCGTTTGTGGTTATAAGTTATAATTTGTTGATTAATGGTGGAAGATATAAAGCGGAAATAGTATTAATGAAATAATAACTGAATTGAATTGCAACTATATAAATGAAAGTAAATTTTATTTAGTGGATGTCAACATTGAATAGATTTATTTAAATAAAAAGATTTAAATGCATGTTTGGGTAGAATATCTAATTGATGGATTAAGAAGTGGTAAGTAATTAGAATTTAATTCTATAAAATTTGGAACTGAATGTATGTAAAAAATTTGTAGGAATAAGTTAATTAACAATCTATTTGTGCATACCCGATTTAATTGAAATAACAGAAAGGACAAGGACTTGATTTGCCTAGGTGATTATATATTGAGAAACTATAACTAAATAGAAGTTTGGTAGTAAATAGGATATAAGAAGACAAAGGCAACTAGTAAATAAATAAATGAATTTATAATAATAAGTAGTAATTAATGCATATATATATATATATATTTGGCATTAGTGGTAATTACAAAATATTACCCATTCATCTAATTTATTTAATCTAAATCTATGGCAACATTGTTGTTAATAATGGTTGTAGGTGAATTTGAATGTAAAAGGGTAACAATTATTTAGGTTAACTATTTATTGAGTATATTAAGTTAAGAATGGAAATAGATTGAAATAAATCTAAATTAAAAATTTTGCTTTGTTAGTGTGTTCTAGTTAATAAAAAGGGCATTATAAGAATTGAAGCATGCAATAAAGAAAAATATTATAATTCAATGATATTTATACCCATAAATGTCTATTCACTGAATAGAAAGTTTTAAAGCAATAAACGAAATTATTAAGGCTCCAATTTATAATTTATAACTTTTAATGTAGACTTAATTACAATTAATTGATTTAAAAGGTGAGTTAGCGTAGATTTTTGTTTGTAATTGTAGAGGGTTAAATTTATAAGACAAAATTTATGCTAATTCTACTTATAATAGGACCATGGGTTGTTTTAGTATATAAAGCAGGATTTATAAAATAGATTTGAGTATCAAATTCAACCATTGCATTTATTGCATAAATAAAAGGAATTTAACGGTTAAATTTGTCGTTATTGAAATTTAAATGGAATGTGTGGATAATAATGTGAAACCATGAACCAATGTTAGTAGCGTCTTTATTTTGGATAAAAGTTGAAAATATAAAAGTTGAAAATCTAATAAGTGGGTTTTTGAGAGTTTAATTGATAATTTCTAGATATAAGGAAGTAGAGAAAGTGACACTGAAATTTATAGACTTATCAACTTTTAATTCACATCTAAACCTGTTAAATCATTTAAATTGATTGTGAAATATATAAGCGATAAAATTTGGCCAATGTTAGAATTTGGATATAAGATTGGATGTTTTAATTTATTTTAATTTATTTTAATTAATATAAAAATAGCCATTTTGGCCACGGACTCGGATTTCGACGAAACCAGTTTCATCGGATCCGTATCGGTGAATTATTGTAGGGTTTCAAGTTTCGTATCGATCGGACCTGTCATTTGATCGTACGGACGCGAAACGCCTTGAAATCGATTTAATTAAAATCAATTTGAAATCAATTTGAAAATTTTATTTTCAGCATAACTTCTTCATACGATCGAATTTGGACGTGAAACTTTTTCCATCGCGTTCAGAATATTTTAAAATACCTATCTGGATATATGGGTTTAATAAATTTCATTCCGGGGTTAGAACGGGCTTTTTGGGCCAACTACCGTTTAGCACGTTCGTAATTCGTGCCCACCTAGCCTACTACAATTTGTCTATATATATGTTGTGATAAACCCTAGCCTCATCTTCTATCATTTGTCCGTACGTTCATTTTCTTCATCTCTTTCTCTTCCTCAATGGTTGCAAAACCTAGATCTATCTACAATTCAAAATTTCAATGAAAATTCAAACTCTCCAGAAAAATTCCATAAAAATATATGTCAATGCTTTCAATGAGCGTAATCTTATGGTATTGTTCGTTTTTCATTTTGAATTATCGTTCGTCCTGAAATCAGAGATTCAGCTTCGGCCGTTCATAGACCATCATCTCGATCCAACGGTGGATCTGAGGCCATAGGGCGATCGGGCGACGCCATTGGATAGAGGGCGTAGAGCAGGGCACATCGGCACCACTGGTTCGCCTTCAGGCGACTGGAATTGCCGCGGTTAGGCCGTAGTAGGTAGCGACGTCGCATGTTGTAGGTGGCACCGGAGCAGAGGACGAGCGACAGGGAGGTGCGCCTAAGGGCATGGAGAGGCGCGGCGAGGCCTGATCGAGCCAAGGGGCGGTGGGTTGGTGACGATAATTGGAAGTAGGGTTTGCTTGTTGGCGGCTGGGAAGATAATAGACGGGTTCGAATAGAAGATGTCGCGTGCGTATGTTGTCTGAATGCAGCAGTGTCGCGTTCAGGGAGAGAGGGCGTGTTGACGTGGCAAAGTTGTGGGTGGTCTTTGATTTCTCTTTATTTATTTCAATTTCAAATTTTCAAATCGTTTACGATGATAAATTTTGCATACGATCTCCGTTTCACGCGAGATTTTTTTTGTTAGGTAGGTAATTTAATTCCGGATCTGTTGACGCTGGTTTGGACAGATTTGAAGACCGTCGAATTTTTGGGTTAAAATTGGATTTGAATTCAATTTAAATCCCAAAGGTGAGTGTTTTAACCCACTCACAATTTCTAAAATTTCTTATGTTTGTTAAATTGATTTTAGATATGAGTAGAAATTTATTTATGACTATTTGACATGTTTTATTCCTTATCTCTGTTAAATCGCATTTATTTAATTTAACTGTTCATAAATTTTATTAATGCGTATAAATTGACAGTTATAGTTATTTATTTGCATATAAACTGTTAGTTTAATAGTTGTTAAATTCATTTTTGAATATAACTGCCAATTAGTACCTGTTATATATTATCAGATGTATATTGATATTGATTTATTATTGGATGATGATTGTGATATGGATGATGGATGATGAATGATGAATGGATGTTTTATTTTATATCATTAAACTGCAAGTTATCATGCATTTTTCATTTCATTCGGGATTGTGGTTTGAAATGATATACAACCGCAAAATTTTTATTTTAAATTACGGATTGAAATGAAAAACATTCGTATCACTTGACCATAGGATAGAAAATTTTATACAGGCACCGCGGTAAGTATATATAATTATTTTTGGAAATGTTTTTCTATGGTTTTGTAAGGTTATATATATATATATATATATATATATATGGTTTATGAGATATTGATTTAGTTATCGATAAAGGCTATTATATATATATATAGTAATTTTCGGTTTTTAAGCTTTGTATAAATTTGATTTGAAGTTTAAATAAAGTTTGATTTTAAGATCAAATAAGATTAAACATTTATTTAAAATTTAATTTCTGGAGTTTTATGACTTAAATGAGAATAGATCTGGAAGATGAATATTATGTTAAATTGAAATTTAATAAAAATTAGAAATTTTAAAGGATATGATTTTTATAACTTGATTTTTGTGTAAAGTGATTTTAATGAATATCAGGTTGATTAAATGAATATATAATAAATTGAAAGATGATCCAGTTATATGAAGTTAAAGGTTTTCTTAAATTATATTGAATTCATTAAGCAAACATTTCAAGTCTAAATAAGAAGTAATTGAATTTGATACATATGGATTTGTCAAATGAGTTGTTTTTTGAAATGGTGAAATATTTAAAGCCTTGAAACATATGAAATGAAATGGTATTTGGAAGTGTAAATCGATATTTGAAATTGATTTGTGAAATCTAAAGAAGCTATTTTGTTTTATAAAAGTAGTTTAATATTTAACCATTCAAGAGGTGGAAATTTGTTTCAAAGCTATGTTTTTCAAGGTAGTATAATTTGGAAATATTATGTTCAAGAGTTGATTTCTAAATAATTTACTTTGGAAACCCTATGATTTTGGAAGGAATATATATTGGAAAAATGATATCGTATTAATTCGGGTTTTAAAAGGAAATGATATCATATTTATATGGTTTTGAAATGGATATTTTATTCTGGTTTTAAAGTATAATTATTTTAAATGACCGCGTGTTATAATAACGATTGGTTGGCAAAGAGACCGGGATCGGATATGGACATACTCTCTGTCGATACCGAAAACCACTTTGACTAACCGTGTACGCGGTCGAGATTCCAGAATGAAGTAGGTTGGTGGCGACGTTTCCTGTAAGGTAAATACGTGGACCCAACTCCCGTGAGTTGGCATAAGGTGGCTAAAACAGGAGCGATTCTCGGGCCAATGAGGTCATTCCTCTGATCGAACGCACTCCTTCGATACTATACTCTGACTTTGGATTGATTCGGTGGCCACTATTGATTTCTTTGATTTGGGGGTGTTAGTTCGAGGTGGGGGTAGCTGCGGCTACGCGTTACCTCCAGCCCGGATAGCAATTGGTATATCTACCCTGGCATTGCCTAGTTGTGCCGTGTCACCTACCCTAGCGCGCCTTATACGATTTTGGTTTTGAACCATACCTATGGAGTGCCCTTTGACGACACCCAGTACGGGGGACATTACGGTACGGTATAGACTATGGGAATATATTCTGTGTTAAGGGCTATATGGGTAACCCCTTAACGCTATTTAAAAGTAAGTTTATTTTACAATTAGACACTATTATAATAGCGCAGTATACTACATAGTAAATAGTTTAACGGATCCTTAGGAGATGTAAATCCCGAGCATCTCTTGAGTTACTGTACTCATATTTATTTCAGTTAATTTAACTCACATAAGATCTTTTAGTTCTAACTCGAGTGTTTTGTCTTTTCAAATTCGCTCGGGTCAGTCCGAGCGTTTCAGGATTGAAGGTTTTATTCTGGAGGATGAAGATGAAGATTTGTAGTATTATTATCTACTATATTAGTCACTACACTCAAACTGTTCCGCTGCATTTTTATTGGTATGTGTACTCTGATATGTATTGTATAAATAAAATCAAAAGTTTTGTAAAACAGTTTCATGAACTGTATATTTGATTATTATATTTTATCCTTCCGCTGTGAGATTCTATTTTGTTTTATTTCTTCTTCTTTTTTCTTATTTATCCCATAACAATCCGCCCTTCCGTATGGTTTGAATTGGCACGTGTGTCGGTTTGAAGCGTGCGAAAAGGCTGGACGTTACAGATAATACATCAAATACGTGTAATACGTCTCGCCATCCAGCTCGTCTTCTAAGCTCCACAACATCCTTTCCTGTATCCTATAATACTCGGTCTGACCCGAGCATTATAGCGAAATAACACCCGACTCGGTCTGGAAAACCAGTGTGAGAAAACACACCCAATTGGATTATTAAAGATTCCAAAATCCTTTGAAATCAAAGGTATCTCGTACGACCGTGCCATAAATAAACAAGTGGGGATTTTACCTTACGATAATCAAAGCATTTTTATCAAATTCATCTAGTATTATAATTGTGTCTATAGAAGTAAAATAGAATCTAGCTGAAATACTTGCATCTCACGCTTCAGCATAGTTGGGCACAATCAGAACCATACGGGCACTTATTGGTGAATGGATTCGACACAATGGCATAGCTACTGGGGTACCGTTCGTCACAGTACGTGGTCTAGATCACCATACCTAGGATCCAACCTGATCCCCTGCAACACAAGTCCGAATATGACCACCCATGGTTCGGATCAGCAACCGCCCACATAGCCGAACAAGGGGCATCTAGAAAGGGATGACCTTACCCTAATTGGTTGCTAGCCACTTAGCCTTGTGTGCACCTCCCTTATTTTAGCCATTCTCGGTTGATGAGGCTCGAGACTATGTGTTACCGTATTAGCACACATACACTTAGAATGCTCACCGTCCTCCTAATAATGTTCTGAAATCATTCGTCCATACAAGTCCGTTCCAGGTCCGAACAGAACCGAAGACACTACTCCTACTACATCCATTTTGGAATCACCCTCAGGATTAGTAACGATTCTCCCTTGTACTTCATTGCTCCATCTTCGAATCCAAGCTCTTGTCTTCCTCACGAAAACGTTCAAACTGGATCGAAGTGGTTTTTGGGATTAATCCTGATCCCGGTCTCTTCGAAACGATCAACACATGGCCAATATTGATAGTCGGTTATTTACCTATCAAATAACATCCACAAACAACCAAAAAGCCTTAATAACTCCCAAATTATTTATTTATTTCAAAATATCTTCACAAGATATATTTCCGCTCTTCAACCCTTTGAAAAATAGTTTTCAAATCTTTTTTCTCTCTCTCGGAAAAAAATTCTCACCCAATTGTTTTATTTCCACTGAAAATCACCAAGCCTTATTATTTTAGATTTTAAAATAATTTAAATCACTTTATCAAAAAAAATACTTTAAAATACTTAAAATAAAAACTACTTAAAACATTTAATTTAAAATACTAGTTATGAAATCATATAATAATTTCTCATGTAAAACTTAAGCCAAAAGTAATTTAAAATAAAATTTATGAAATTCTATACTAATTTTCCAAATAAAAACTTCAGCCAAACTACCTTTAAAATAAAACTACTTTATAAAATATAAATATTTAATAATTTCTTTTAAATCATAATACTAGTCACACCTTTAAAATAATTACTGCTAAAATTAATTTTGAATAAATATTTACTTTAAAATTCTAAAACAATTTAACCTAATAAAATTTATCTAAAGCAACCTTTTAAAACCACTTTAAAACCTCTAACTTATACTTGAAAATCTTTCTTTGAAAATATAATCGGCTTTTCAAGGAAACATACTTTCCATTCCACACCTTTAAAAATAAACCACTATTTGTTTATTCAAAACAAATTACCCATTCCATTATAAATTCCCACCGTAAATTTATACTTCCAAATATCCACTGATATCTTATTTTTCACTTTATAAACCCAATTATAAAGTCCATAGTCACATCCTTCTTTTAAAATCACAATTTCGACACTTAGTGGGTTTTCAAATCAATTTCCAAACCAACTCTATTTTAAAAAAATTCCTTTATTTATCCAAATTTATTTCAAAATCCATTAATTCCACATTCACTCTTTTATTTAGATTTAAAATTTACTTAAATCTAAAATATTAATTTCATTCTTTATTTCAAAATTTTCCCTTTATTCTTCCAATATTTTAAATCCCGAATTTAAAATAAATCCTTCAATTCTTTAGATAATATCACTTTAGTTTAAAAAAATTCATTTATTCCCATTTATTCAAAAATCTTTTTCCCATACTCGGAATCTATTTATTAGAATTTAAAAATCAACTAAAATCCTTTCTCAAATTCGTTCTTTAATTTATCTAATTTCACTTTATTTATTTTGCTTAAAAATTTTCCTTTTTATTTCCTTTAAAAAACTAAACTTATATATTTTCATTCTCCCAAATACCAATATATATATTCAACCAAGCCATAGCATTCACTAATTTTAGTTCCCAATATAATCGATATAACCCATCACAATTATCACATAAATCATAGTACTGAATATAAAATAAATTCAATATTTGAGGAATCCAGTTGGATCCCTCCAACCTATTTCCCTGCATCCATTTATGTTAGCACAACAGTTTAAAATACCAATCCCGCTTCAAGGCGGGACATCGCAGTATAAAGGGTCATCCACTATTATGCGGGGCGCATAGGGTATCATCCGCTATATAATGCAGGAAATCAATCACTCTAATATATGTATACTATTATATATAATATCACATCCAAGCTGATAATAAATTATCAATTCAAGAAACAACCCATAATTTAAATTTAACTACTTAAATTTAACTATTTAAATTTAAAAGGCATTCCAAATGAGTGGGATCAACTCACCTTTGCTATTGGTTTTGCAATCCAATCCAAATCGGCTTGTTTCTCTATGATTTTAAACCTTATACACACATTAGATGATTTTATTAATATTAGATCCAATCGAACAACTAAATTTCCATTTGATAAGTTTAATTAACCAATGATTCTATTTTAAACTAATAATTTTAGTTTGAACTAATTTCCCTTTAATAAATTATTTTTAGTAACTAAAATAATTGAACAAGTTAGTTAATAGGTTAATCACACATTTCATTATTTTAAATATAAACTGGTAAGTTTAAAATATGTATATTTATTTCCTTTCGAAACTACATATATATATACATATATCTTAATTACCCAAATAAATATATTAATTAAAAATAAAGTTATTTGTTTCCGTATATTATAAAATTACCTTATTGTCTATATAAGTGTGTGTATATATATATGCATAGTTGATTCAACATTTTAAAACCCCTTTTATTTTCAAAATTTATCTCTATAAATCAAATTTTCTGTTTTCAACAACAACATTTTAAAAACTTCTATCTTCTACCAAAATCCTACCTTATATATTTTTTTTCACTGACTGCCTATATATATATATATATATATATATATATATATTGAATTATGGATATATGAGAATATATGTATATCGTTTATTTTTTTACTGAATGCAAATACAAATATAAAATCAGCAAATACCTCACATGCACTACTACCTAGGAGCCCTCGCAAAAGCCCACCCTGCCTTCTTCAACAATGCAGCCCCTTCCAGATCCAAAGACCATCGAAACCCCAATCCTCGACAGCACTTCTTGAGAGCAGCATCTCTTAAGTCACACAAGGCATTAAAGAGCAATTCCAAATCTCGGCTGCACTCAAGTTTTCTTATTAACTCCAACACTCAAGTGGGCACAAGTACATCAGACATGAATAGCAGATCCTATTTGAAAAAAGCAAGCACCCACTCGACTTCATCCTCCAGTCAACCATAGATAGAAGGTGATGGTTCTCTTAAGCGATGATGAATATTTCTCTAGCGATGATTTCTTCAGTGGATGCAATGTTATAGGTCAAGGTGAACAACAACTCAAATATCAAACTCTGCACCACTTAACAAAATGGCAAAGGAATCGATGTGGTTGATTAAATTGTGGAATTGATTTTTTTTTGGGAAAAAAAGAAATAGGGATTCGCTGAAGCTATACTTTTTTTTCTTCGATCTGAGTTCGGTCCTCGTAATGAAGAGGAGTCATGTTATAAAGGTGGAATCGTGGTTTTTGAAAAAAAACATGGGGTGGCGTATTTTAAAGGACTGAAGTGAAAAGAAGGTTGTGTGAAGGAATCACTCTACTACAGTGATGGTGAGTTGAAAGGAAAAGGGTTTGATGTGAATACTTCAGCTGATGTGAACATTATGACCAGTCAAACAATTTAAATTTAAATCGCCTTGAATTCCATAGCTTAAAATTGTGAATTCCTAATGGTGCCGCCCATAAACGTTAAACCCCTATTCTGAATGTAATGAAAAAGGTTTCGAGTCCTAACTCGATGGTATGGAGAAGATAGCATTTTAGACCCAGTTATTATATCAAATTTTCGATATGAATCTCAACGCGTTTACCTACCGTACGATCACACGAAAAATCCAAATGCTACAAAAAATGAGATCCGATAATAATACACTACTACGGATCCAATGGAAATAGTTTCGTCGAAATCCGCGACCGTGCCATGGAAGACTATTTTTAAATATCAATTTAAACAATATATTTTTAAAACTGAACAAACCATCTTAGCATTAAATTTTTTAGACTTCCATTATCTCCAGTATTATAAATATAAATTTTCCAAGCCTTTGAAATATTTTTAACTAGCCTAAAACCAAGATTCACTATTTCGCCCAATTCTCAGAAATTCAATTAATTTAATTATCAAATAAATGGAAATATTTGAAATTCAATCTAAACTAACTTTCAAATATTTAAAATCAATTAAATATTCTAATTTCAAATATCTAAAAATTCTGAGCCGTCACATTAATCATATTCCAAACTTTATTAAATATAAGGGCTTAATATTTTCTTCTAGATTGCAAAATGTTGACAATTAAAAGGATTAGGATAATTTTTACAAGAAATTTTTTGACACACGTTAGATCTTAGTCCATCGACCATTTCTATTAAAGACATATTGCCGACACTACGTACACAGAGTGGCGTATTACAAGGTTCTTTTTCTCCTTTACCACTTCGAATTTTAGTACTTTTAGTTTATAATGTTTATAATTAATTACAAGATTCTCTAGTAATCAACTACACAAAATATCCAATCTTTTGTTACGATGATCATTTGTTATATAAGTATTCAACTTAAACTTTATGTGACATAAATAATTTTGTTAATGTTGAAGTGGTAGATAGACCGAAATGATTTTGTTGTAAATGAATCAAGGTGCATAAGGTAAACTCTGCCCATACATTAGAGGTCGAGTGCAATTCAAAATTAGTTGATGAAGACAGGGACATTGATATTAATTACGTTTGAATTTGTATTTAAATTGGTTCACAATTCCACAAAATAAAATTAGAAATGAAAATACCTCTAAAGTATGTGAGAAGATGATAACACTGATGAATACAATTTTTTCCATATAACTGTATGCATACTGAAAGAAACAAACATAACATTATTCATATTTAGAAATTATGAGGTAGTTCTTGTTTTGTTGTTTGGTTGTAAATAATTAAATTATTAATTGCAAATAAAAATAGATTAGATAATTATGATTAAAATGTATAGCAAAAGCAACCTGGTTGAGCTTTGATTAGGTCCACGTTCTTTCGTTGGACACATTTCAGATTCAACAAGCCCCTCTTTCCTAATTTCTATTTTAGTTTCCACACCCGATACATGTTTTAGTTTTTAGATGCGTTAGTCATTGTATCTCCAACCACTGTTGCAACCTAGATCCTCCAACGCGGTCCATTACGGTTCACTTTTCAATCATAAGTCATAAATGTTCCTATTCAGCCTAGATGCAATGTGTATTAACCCTCATTTCATCTTCTACTTTAGCCGATCTCTAGTCTACTAACAATGAACTGTTTCATGGATACATGAAACAAAGAGGTTTCTAGCTTCTAGACTATGATATAATAGCATTTACCCATCTGACATGACAAAAATGACAAGTAGGCACTCTCACTGATTCCAAGGTCTACCACTCACCATGTAAACTATCGTGATACATTACGCCAGGCACCAATGAATCCTCATCAGTTGTTTCCCTTCGAAGACCATCGATGTAGTTTATTACCCGCTTTTGCTGTAAATATGAAGGCATGCATTAATTCATAGTATGAGCAATACATATAAAGTTTTAATGAATATTGACTATATACATGATACATCCATTAATTTGAGTTCAAAATGCAAAGTCTGTAATTGGGCAATCAGTTAAACGATGGGATTATTCTGTTTCAATGTAAAATTCTATATTGCAACAGTTCTAACTATAACATTTTATGAAATATAAGCACACTTCAGTACTCAGCCCATCACGTTAAATTTGGTATTTGATTTGATGATTTTTTATTTACTTTTTAAAGTATTCACTATTTGAGTTAATGAATTAATGATATAAGTGGAGATAAAAATGCTCCATCTAGCTATCTTCATAGGATCAGACCTAACTTTTTAATATATCCTAAATTACAAACTAAGAAGTGGGGAATGTGATGCCAAAACTACATTCGGCATTGAACTAACATCAATTATTAAAAGCAACATCAATTTGATAAAAGGTGCATTGAGTTTTCCTTTCTTTATTTATAAAATCCTAAAATTTTGGCAGGGTTGTCAATACTTCGGATATAAAAATGGATAGTCTGGAGTGTGTATTGGGCTGGATGATTGGGTTGATTAATTTAATGACTAATATAAAATTGAAGTCGCTAGTGTTATATAGCCATATGAGCATCATTATTACTAATTGACGAAATCAATCCAATGTACTACATTAACATCGAAATAAATTTTTAGGCTTTGTATGCAATGTACTTATTACTTGATAAACCTAGAAACATCAAGAGCCTCCTTGATAATTAATAAAACAATTTCTTTATCTTTTTCAAAATGGTCAACATTCATCTGGATCTACATATCTTGAGAGAGGTCGAAAACTTTCTGACAATATAAAAGTGTGCTTCCAGACATATTTAAAAAATTAAATTCATAAAAGAAGGAATTAAGAAACAAAGTGTTCACCGACATAAGTTGGAAAATAGGTTTGAAGGGGAGACTAAAAAGTGATATTAGTCAGTTACCTATATTTCATATTTATTTAACCATGTTGCTTTGTTACTTCTACCTATTTTTGTTATAGGACATCCATTGCAAATAAATTGTTAACTTACATTAGTTTCTAAATAAATAACAACAACTTCAACTAAAATACTATTACTTTAGTTAAATATAACTTCTAACGAACTATACTCAGCACTAACTAAAATACAACTTTAAAATAACACATACACACTCACATATTTAACTGCTATACAGCTTCAAATAAAATATAGTATCATCTTTCTATAAAAACTTATGTTATGCTAATCTCTTTCCATTTTTGTAAAAAAATTTCTCCAACTGTCCACTTATAAAGAAAGGTTTAAAGAGTGTTTCCGCTATGCTATAGATATTATGTTCAATGTAAGCTCAAGTAGCTTAAGTCGAACATGAACATTGACAATTGCAAAAAACTAAGGCTCCGTTTGTTTCGAGATAAAAAAAGTGTTGAATGCTTAATTAAATAAGTGGTAAGAGGTAATCAGACAGTTTGTTTTTAGATAAATGATCTTCTTAAGATCTTTTATTCAGTGAATTACATAAGCATAATTTTAAGTGCTAATTCCTTATTATACTATATTTTCCGGTTAAAATCATGTGTAACACAAAATGTAATTGTTTCATAAAGCTTTTTGTGAACATACCAAAAAATTAGAAAAGTTCGAAAATAGCATTAGTTTTTTTTAGTTCTATATCCTTTTTTGGGAGAGAAAAAAAAAATGAAAGAAACCATCTTAATCCAAATTCAATGTCGATGCGTGTTTGTTTTAAACTTAAAAAAGTGCTTGCTGTAAAATAGAAGCATTTTACATCTATTACGATAAGTGCCTTCTCATGATTATAAGTTATAACTAATTAGATATAACCATTTTTGTAGTGTGTTAACTCCGTTTTGAAAACGACCTAACGATCTAAGAAGTGGAACGACCTAACGACCTATGGAATAAAACTGCTCAACGACCTAATAAGTTCAGCGACCTAAAGGAGTCCACGACCTAGCGAATTAGCTATGTGTTCGACCTAACTGCCAAGAGGAGTTCGCGACCTTGCGGCCCAACGAGTTAACAACTTACAGGGAGTAAGCGACCTAACCAATGAAATGAACCTAACGACCTAATACTTAGCGACCTAATGTCTGAAGTGACTTAGCGACCTTCATGACCTACCATCTCAAACGACCTAGTGACTTCAGTCCTCAGCGACCTAAAAGCTTCAGCGACTTAAAAGGTGGAACACTACTAAGCGACCTAACAGGTAGCGACCTACGACCTAAGTGAATCCACGGCTTAACGACCTAATGAGTTAAGCGACATAACAGGTTAACGACTTAGCCTAGGTCGCTGCATTGGATGTCTCAACGTTGTAAGGTCGCCAACTACTCCCCTAGGTCGTTCACGACCTACTACTTCATTCGAAAGAGATCAAGTGTGTTCTTGTTAAGACGAAAAGCTTAGGTTGCTACCACTAGGTCGCCCCACGACCTACGACCTATCTTAGGTCGCCAACGACCTATAACCAACGACCTAACTCTGAACTCTCCTATAAATACGGCACTAGCTTCAACTTGAAGTGGACTTTTGGCTGATTTCCAGAACGCCGATACTCTGTTACTCTCTCGACTCAAACACTACTCCAAGCACTCCAAACACCAAGGACGCTTCAACAAACTTCAAAAGGAAATCTAACACATTCAACATGAATTCAATAGATTCTTCTACATCGTAGTTTGAGCTACTTGTCTAAGTGTGTTGCAATCGGAGTTGATTGTAAAGAATTGTACTTGAGTCAGCAATAAAGAACATTAAAGTTGACGTAGGCTTGACCATAAGTTGAACCACTATAAAAACTGTGTCTTTTACTGCTTTTCTGTTAATTTCTGCTTGTTTCAAATTCCCGTGTTAACGGGTGGTGCTTTCACACTTACTTTGCATACACCGGGGTGTTAGCGTCTGATTTTTACGTTAACATTTTTAGTGCTTTCACTGAGAACCCAACTCAGGATACCTTCGTCATTGCTTCGCAAAAGTTTGTTGAAAAAGTCTCTCTCAAAACCAGAAGTCTATCGGAAATAATGGCTCCTGGAAGAAAGCGTGGATATACAAGGCCTAGTAATGTCCATGAAAATACAGCCACTTCCCCTTCATCAAGTCAAGCCGAACCAAGTGGCGGAGTTACACGAGCAGAGTTAGACGCTGCAGTATCTGAATTATACCAGCAGATGGAAACTCAGAATGCTTTAATGCTTGAGAGGATAAATGCATTGCTTGGAGCAAACCGTCAACCGGTGAATAACGAAGAAAACCTTGCAGATGATGTTCATGATCCTGAAGAGAGGAATATTCCTCAAAGAGAAGCCAGCCCCGTTAAAGAAACACCTCCTCAAGCTGGAGGATCAAGACCACAGCCAACTCTCCACGAACGTTTGTCCCGAAAAACTTCCGAGAAAATGGCCAAAGTTTGTCCTTCAGATCCTCTAAATGATGAGGAATATCTTTCGGGCATGATTCGACAAATCATGAAAGAAAGTATGCAGAGAGATGAAGATGAGAAGGAATGGGGATTCGCTCCGAGCAAAACTCCGTTCACTGAGAAGATTCTAAAGGCAGAATTCCCAAGGAAGTTTGTTCCTCCGACCATCCCAGCTTATAACGGAACAAGTGACCCCAATCAATTCCTGTATAAGTATGATTAGAACTGCAACGACCCGAAATTTACTAACCCGAAAATTCCAGATATTTATGAAAAAGAAGAAAGAGAAAGAAGAAGAAGAACAGAAACATCAAACATCTCACAATCGCAGCGGATAAATATAGTAATAAATAATAATAGCTTACAAAAGAATACTATACCTGTCGATTTTATTTAATATATACATCAGAGTTTTCACATATATAGTCACTGAATACATACAATTATCATAACACAGATTTACAAAAATATAAGTACAGCGGAAATATCATATACGCTCCTGCCATCCAGCTCGCATCCTGAGCTCCAGAACGTTCCTACCTGAAAATCTGTAATACTCGGTCTGACCCGAGCATTACATCAAAGTAACACCCAGGTCAGGCTGGAAACCAGCGTGAGTAAACTCATCTAGCAAGGAATACAAAGGTATACGACTCATATAAACCCGGGTAACTTATCAATTTTCACTTCACAAGTTGTTATAGACATCACTTATTTCACACATTAATTTCCAAGTGCCAAACTCGGATTATATGGTCCAATTTACTTAAATCATTCCATTACAACTTATTGATTCCACATATCAATTTGTAAAAAAATTCGAAGTGGTTTCGGATATTAACTAATACCCGACTCCGATCTCTTTGAATTCAGTTCATCTTAACACATGTCATTCAAGTAAAATGCAATTAAATTTTAAATAAAAGATATCACCTTACTCAACAATTCATCATTTATACATAACCACATTATCATTGCCCATCCAACACATCATATCTCGAACCATTTCATTTCAGGGGTATCAATCAATTCAGGGCATTTAAATAATCACTTATCATAAATAAGCAAGATAATCAATCACACCATCTCGAATAAATCTATTAACCATAATTGAATTAAATCCATTAACTTTAAGTCCTGTTTTTTTTCATAATTATAGCCCAATTGATTTACCATCCCATAATCATTCATCTTTAATTACATTAAGATTATCATCATTATTTAATTTCTTCCATTATACTTAACCACATTTCATGAATGATTATCCTCAATTAATTGTATCCATTAATCGACCCAATTACTTATAAACAGTAATTACCCCTTTGTAATTACTTACTTAAGTAATTAACTTCTTACTTAATTATTAATCCCTTGATTAATTTTATCCAGTAATTTATCCTTTATCACTTCTACTAAGTAATTACCTTTTTATTTCTTCCATTAAGTAATCCTTTTAATTAATTAACAAATTAATTTCAATCGGTAATCCATCACTTAATTACCCTTAAACCCAATTAATAATTTTAATTGCAAATCAATTATTCTTTAGCCATTAATTAATAAACCTTAATTCTTGATTAACACAACTTAATTTCCAATTAAGTATTTCTTAATTACCAGTTAATTAATCATTAGTTAATTAAATTACTTAATTACGTAACTACTAATCGTTCGTTAATTAACTTCAAGTAGTTAGTTACAATTTTAATAATCAATTAATCATTTATTTAATCCAAACTCTAATTATAATTATAATGTAATTATTCTTAATTACTTCCCAAAAATAATTCATTGAAATTAATTATTAAACTTAACTAACATTCCAACGAAATCTTCCTAAACTTTAAATGTTAATTAACTTTATACTTCATTGAAATTAATTGCTTAATTAAAATATTACCTAAGTGTTTAAAACATTGTTAATGTATTAACTAGAATAATTAAGTCTTATGTTAGATTCTTGACTAAAACAGTTACCGTTGTTAAGTTCCAAGCTTAAACTTATAGAAAACAAGTTATTAAATTTTTATAATATTGCTGCAGTTTTGAAAAGGAACCCGAGACTCTCCTCAATTGAAACTCGGGTAGCACTTCGTATTACAAACTCATTTTCCCGTAACGTTCACCTGTACATTCTCCTTCTTCTTCTTGTTTCTCGTTTCCATTTTATTCCAGTAGGTATTAGATTTAAAACTAAGATATAGCATCGGGATTTTACTCGTACTCTCGATCAAAACCCCAAAGCAACCCACCTCAAAATCGAATACGACTCAAGACAAACACCCAGATTGACACTAACACAGAACGCTTCGCTGTACATGTGCACGGCGACGCGTGAAGCTCCGATGAACTTTCATGATCATCGGCAAGTCACAAAACCCACGTAGAATCGAAATCCAAACTCAGATTGTCTTCGAAATTCCCAAATCAAAATTTAGGTATTTGGCTCGAATAACTATCACCAACTACCTTCGTCAAAATGTCTCGCCGCTGACGCAAAAGCCTCCAAAGTCGCCCAAATTTTGACCCCGCCACGACAACACTCTAGCAGCCACCCACTCGAGTTTCAAGCAACTCGATCACGTATTTTAGGAGAACTCTCTTTGCTTCAGACACGACCAAAAACTTCAAACAAAACCCTACAGTGAATTCGACTGATCAACTTGTGCATTCGAAAAATTATTTAACAATTTTCTCCACATCACAGATGTTTGTACTAGCTTCGATCGAAATTTCGACCCTTAAAATTGATTTGATCACCAGAAATTGGAAGAAATTCAACTTTTGCTCAAATACATACTGTTCTTGAATCACAGAACTAAAAATCTTCATTTGGGTTTTAAAAATCATAACTTCCAGTAAGCATCCATGTTATAAGTTTGAATTAGCCCTTTTTAACAATTTGATTTATCAATCTATAGCTTGATTTTCCTGTAACATGACTTCCAGTGAAAAAAAAAATTGTTCCCCTAATCAAGTTTTAACCAGCTTACAAGACCTTGTTTAAGTTTTAAAAACCTTATTTGATTGTAACTGAGGGTTTTACAATGATTTGATGAGCATGAATTTAAGTTGAAAAGAACATGTAACCTGTAATAAACAACATAGAAGTACAGAGCATCACAGTCTTATATTCAACCAATAACATCTGTAATCATATTATCAACAAACCCGGAACCATTTTTAATCAATTTGAAGCTTTGAAATTTATGTTTACTCATCAGTCAAATATGAGCAAAGAAGTAGTTAGGAAACTTGAAACCTTGTTTTATCTTTGAAACTGAAACTAGAATTAGTTTTTCTTTGAGAATTTGATTGCTTCAGGTCTAAGTTTTCTTTGAACTGGGCACTGTTTTGACAAAGGCTGCTAGCTTTGTTGTTGCAGTTGGTCTCTTCTATTATATATATATATAAATCTCAGTTTTCAATTGATGCTCGAATGAAGCAATATAGGATGATATAGAGAACAAATGTGTACAGGGTTGAACATGATACTGATACGATGCAAGATTTTTTTATAAACTTAGCCAGAGATTTTTTTTTTTCAATTGTTGGCTAAGATGAAAAATGTGTGCTACATTAATTATCTTTGTCCTAAATTATATCATCATACTTGTACTTATATATATATTTCTCAGGTTTGTACACTTGATTTTTGAAAGCATATTTCATATATTACCTTGTCTTATTTAAGAAGCTTATTCATTTATATAATGTTTTTAACAAAAAGATGTATCTTGGTTTCGGTTTTGATGAGCACATGTGTGTCTGTGTGTGTGTGTGTGTGTATATATATATATAGTTTGTCTAGGTTACTTCTAGTTTGAACTTGCGGGAAAACACTGTCATATATGAAGATACTTATTTAAATATATGTTTTGTTATTTTGTTATACTTGTTTTTATTTCATTTTACACTTAGTGTTTCACTTAACTCTTGTTTGTATTTACATTTGTATTTTATATTTTGACTATCAATGTTCATATGGTTTACTTACATTTTATACGTAAATGTTATATTGATAGAATTTGATTCTATTTTAAACATTATTACCTATATATATTTTTATACCAAATGTTATCAAGACAAAGTATTTTAATTCAATTATATAAGATAAATTTTATTATAAATATTATTAAGAGATTTTAATTTAAGTTAAAAATCAAATTCCTTTTCAAAATACAAATAAATGGCAATTATTTCCAAAAGTCATATTCATTTTAAAATGATAAGTTTACTTTTTATTTAAATTAGATTAAATATGTATTAAAATAATACTGCTAAAATACCGGGTCGTCGCATTCCTCCCCCCTTTGAATCTTTTCGTCCTCGAAAAGGGACGAAGCCAGATTTATTAAAATGCTTATAAAAATATCCATTTTCCAGAAATAAATTTAACCCAAACCTTTTATTTAATAGCTTCCATCCTAATAACTCAATATCAACTAAAACTTTGATTTAGTTTTTATTCAATCAGGCTTCATCCATTTGTTATTTAATTCCATTAACCCATTTGTTTCCCCATTTTATATTTTTAATTTCACTTACTTACTTCATTTGCGAATTTATTTTATTATGCCAAGCCATTCTCAATTTATTTCTCTTCACTTGGGTTTTGTTTGCAATCCAAACCATGACTATTATAATTCACTACCGTTAGATATTATTCATATTACACTCGAATCTTATTTGCGATTCATCCCATCGCTACTTTGATCCCACTCTATTTTATTTTTATTTATATAGCATCTCTACTTATTTAATTTATTATCAAATCCAAGTCGAATTCTATTTACAATTCGAATTCATTTCCAAACTTCATTAAACTTTCCCGATTTCAAATTTATTTGATAATTCCAGTTTGGATTTTCTTTCATCTTTCTAAAATTCCAACATCTTTATTTTAAAATTCTAGAAATGCTTTTAAATTCAGCAAATACTATTTAAAATAGCTTTTAATAAAAATACTTTTATAACTCGATGCCTCAACCAGTCCATCCTTGTTCTCATAGAAATTCAGTCATACGTTGATCAGGCGTAGGACTGAAAATCTATAAGTACTTGGTAAACCCGTTTTCAACACCCAATAAAAATACTTGGAAAATAATTTTATTTGAAATATAGAAAACAGTTTTTGAAAATAGAGGAAATATCTTTGGTGAGAATGCTCTGGAAATCATCACCCCCGTCCATGGTCACAGTTACATCCAGGGTTACGTTGCCATCGCAGCAAAAGTCCATGCAACTGCAGGCTCTCCGCGGCCTCTCAATTACGCCATGGATCCCACACATCAGATCATAGTTACATCCAGGGTTACGTTGCCATCGCAGCAAAAGTCCATGCAACTGCAGGCTCTCCGCGGCCTCTCAATTACGCCATGGATCCCACACATCAGATCACAGTTACATCCAGGGTTACGTTGCCATCGCAGCAAAAGTCCATGCAACTACAGGCTCTCCACGGCCTCTGATCTTCGCTGTCGAAATGAAACTTCTCCACTCCCACATAGGTCGCAGTCTACCGATATAAAATCAAACGCAGACTGTTGGCTCTCAGCAGCACACACGACTTTCTCTATGTTATACCATAGGTCACAATCTACCGATATAAAATCAAACGCAGACTGTTGGCTCTCAGCGGCACACACGACTTACGCTATGGTATACTCAACTCATAATCCTCAGGAACTAGTTTTGTCCGGACTCTTCACAGGATCAACTTTAGAATCCCCCCTTGGGGCTCAAGGCAGCACCACCCAGTGGCACTCCTGAGAAGTCCATTTCAAGGGAGCGTCTTTTTCCCCAGAGCCATCATCAAAACACTTTATACTATAAATATAGGATCTTCAAATCATACACCTAGTATGAATTTCATATAAGGCTCCTTTACACAAAAATCGATTATTCCAAAATCGATAATTCTCAAACTAGGTTTCCAAATTCCAATATTTGATTTTACCCAAAAATCAAAAGCCTTTCCAAATTCAAAGGTTCCCAAAAACTTTTTCCCAAAATCCTCATAAGATCCTTTATATATATATTCAAATATATATAACTTTCAAAAATTTAGATCATTTCAATCTCGTATAAAACTCCTTTTATACTTCAAACATTTTCAAAAATCCTTTTCTTCCAGCAATAGACTCAACAATGGAAGATTTGTCTTATATAACAAAGATATATAAACTTGTTTGTTCAAAATCAAATATTCAAATTTGATTACTTTTTCCCAAGATCAATTTCCTTTCTATTCACATCCACTTAAATTTTTATTCACTTGTTCACGTTTGCCTTAATTCCCATTTGGATTATTACCTCAATTTTTATCCCAGTGGGGTATTTAAATCAATAACAGTTTGAACTCCGACCAGTTTATTTTTAGAAAATAGCTTAAAAATTTCAAAAATAGATAAGTAGTTGAAAAATAATTATTAGTTTGCAAAATAGCTGCAAAATAGTTAAATAGTTTCAAAAATTTTAGATAATAGCAAAATAGTTGTGAATTAGTAATTAATTTGTAACATAGTTAAAATATAGTAATGACTTTAGAGAACAGCTGAAAAATGGTTAAATAGCTCCAAAATAATTATAAAACAAGTATAAATAATTTGGCTTTAAGAAAGAAAAGTTGTATATATTTAATAGCTTAGAAAATTAAGTTTATACTAAGACAATTTATATTGAAAATAGTCTGGAGTCAAAACTGTTCACTTCCCCAACATTTCAATTTAAATTTCTACTCCCATTTAAATTGACCCAATTCCAAATTGAATAATCTTCAATTTTCATTGAAATTGTTTAACCCCAATTCAAGTTGAATTGATTCTCAATTTCCTTCCAACTTCAAATCAAATTCCGTTCGATCTTTAAACTTGTACAACTTTGATTACAATTTCAATTTTACAATTTCTATTTATAATCAATTACATTCACATTTTGCTTTTAACTCGGAATCATACATTTTATTTAGCCAATATATTTTTATTATTCCATAAACATTTTAATGAAGATTCTAGAGTTTAAACAAATTTCCAAAATTTCAATATCACCTTAGAATTCAAATATATCCAAAATTCTTTGGCAAATTAAATTACCCCTTTGAATTTCAAAACCAAACGCAGTTCACAAACAATTCCAATTAAAATAATTTGGTAGCAATTTCTCTTCTAGAAACTCGAAAATGAACATCGATGATGCTGCAGTCATCACTGATGTTATTTTCTAGTGACCAAAAGAGTTCAATGCTTTTATCTCTCTAAAAACACTTCCAAATATTTTTGATTTCAAATCTCCTAGATTACAAATTCAACACAAAAATATTTTTGAAATAATGCTATTATTCCTCTGAAATTTTCATCTTGCTTTATTTTCAAATATTCTCTGTAAGTCTATTTCAAATTATAATCTTATTTATTTATGAAGTTTATTTCAATTTATAAATTACATTTACAATTTTTTTTTCGAATTTAATTTTGTTATATAAGTTTATCCTTCAACTTTGGTTATAAGTTTCAATTTGGTCGTATTTTACATTACTTCTTACCTTAATTCCAATAATTTAACAACCAATCACCTAAATATTTATTAGAAGGAAATGTTACTATATATATGAAAATATATTTTTATATAAAATCATTAAAAATCTTTATAATCAAATAACAAGTACGCTCTCATATATATATATATATATATATATATATGCTCAACTCATTCTAGAGTACTACGGACTCTATTCAATGAGTAATCCCTACCAGAGCCAAGGTTCTCGCTTAACCTTCGGCTCTGATACCAAATGTAACGACCCGAAATTTTCTAACCTGAAAATTCCAAATAGTTATGAAAAAGAAGAAAGAGATAGAAGAAGAAGAAGAACAGAAACACCAAACATCTCACAATCGCAGCGGATAAATATAATAATAAATAATAATAGCTTACAAAAGAATACTATACCTGTAGATTTTATTTAATATATACATCAGAGTTTTCACATATATATATAGTCACTGAATAAATACAATTATCATAACACAGATTTACAAAAATATAAGTACAGCGGAAATATCATATACGCTCCTACCATCCAGCTCGCATCTTGAGCTCCAGAACGTTCCTACCTGAAAATCTGTAATACTCGATCTGACCCGAGCATTACAAAAAAGTAACACCCGGGTCAGGCTGGAAACCAGCGTGAGTAAACTATCTAGAAAGGAATACAAAGGTATACGACACATATAAACCCGGGTAACTTATCAGTTTTCACTTCACAAGTTGTTATAGACATCATTTATTTAACACATTAATTTCCAAGTGCCAAACTCAGATTATATGGTCCAATTTACTTAAATCATTCCATTACAACTTATTGATTCCACGTATCAATTTGTAAAAAAAAATCGAAGTGGTTTCGGGTATTAACTAATACCCGACTCCGATCTCTTTGAATTCAGTTCATCTTAACACATGTCATTCAAGTAAAATGCAATTAAATTTTAAATAAAAGATATCACCTTTACTCAACAATTCATCATTTATACATAACCACATTATCATTGCCCATCCAACACATCATATCTCGAACCATTTCATCTCAGGGTATCAATCAATTCAGGGCATTTAAACAATCACTAATCATAAATAAGCAAGATAATCAATCACACCATCTCGAATAAATCTATTAACCTTAATTGAATTAAATCCATTAACTTTAAGTCCTGTTTTTTTTCATAATTATAGCCCAATTGATTTACCATCCCATAATCATTCATCTTTAATTACATTAAGATTATCATCATTATTTAATTTCTTCCATTATACTTAACCACATTTCATGAATGATTATCCTCAATTAATTGTATTCATTAATCCACCCAATTACTTATAAACAGTAATTACCCCTCTGTAATTACTTACTTAACTAATTGACTTCTTAATTATTAATCCCTTGATTAATTTTATTCAGTAATTTATCCTTTATCACTTCTACCAAGTAATTACCTTTTTATTTCTTCCATTAAGTAATCCCTTTAATTAATTAACAAATTAATTTCAATCCGTAATCCATCACTTAATTACCCTTAAACCCAATTAATAATTTTAATTGCAAATCAATTATTCTTTAGCCATTGATTAATAAAACTTAATTCTTGATTAACACAACTTAATTTCCAATTAAGTATTTCTTAATTACCAGTTAATTAATCATTAATCATTAGTAAATTAAATTACTTAATTACATAACTACTAATCGTTCGTTAATTAACTTTAAGTAGTTAGTTACAATTTAATTATCAATTAATCATTTATTTAATCCAAACTCTATTTATAATTATAATGTAATTATTCTTAATTACTTCCCAAAAATAATTCATTGAAATTAATTATTCAACTTAACTAACATTTCAACGAAATCTTCCTAAACTTTGAAAATCAATTTAATATTAACTACAAACTTTAAATGTTAGTTAACATTATACTTCATTTAAATTAATTACTTAATTAAAATATTACCTAAGTATTTAAAACATTGTTAATGTATTAACTAGAATAATTAAGTCTTATATTAGATTCTTGGCTAAAACAGTTACCTTTGTTAAGTTGCAACGCTTAAACTTGTAGAAAACAAGTTATTAAATTTTTATAATATTGCTGCGGTTTTGAAAAGGAACCCGAGACTCTCCTCAATTGAAACTCGGGTAGCACTTCGTATTACACACTCATTTTCCCGTAGCGTTCACCTGTACATTCTCCATCTTCTTCTCGTTTCCTTTTTATTCCAGTAGGTATTAGATTTAAAACTAAGATATAGCATCAGGATTTTACTCATACTCTCGATCAAAACCCCGAAGCAACCCACCTCAAAATCGAATACGACTCAAGACAAACACCCAGATTGACACTGACACAGAACGCTTCGCCGTACATGTGCACGGCAACGCGCGAAGCTCCGATGAACTCTCTTGATCATCGGCAAGTCACAAAACCCACGTAGAATCGAAATCCAAACTCAGATTGTCTTCGAAATTCCCAAATCGAAATTTAGGTATTTGGCTCGAATAACTATCACCAACTACGTTCATCAAAATGTCTCGCCGCTGACGCACAGGCCTCCGAAGTCGCCCAAATTTTGACCCCACCATGATAACACTCTAAGCAGCCACCCACTCGAGTTTCAAGCAACTCGATCATGTATTTTAGGAGAACGCACTTCGCTTCAAACACGACCAAAAACTTCAAACAAAACCCTACAATGAATTCGACTGATCAACTTGTGCATTCGAAAAATTATTTAACAATTTTCTCCACATCACAGATGTTTGTACTAGCTTCGATCCAAATTTCAACCCTTAAAATTGATTTGATCGCCAGAAATTGGAAGAAATGCAACTTTTGCTCAAATACATACTGTTCTTGAATCATAGAACTAAAAATCTTCATTTGGGTTTTAAAAATCATAACTTCCAGTAAGCATCCATGTT
This sequence comes from Allium cepa, assembly GCA_030765085.1. Classification (NCBI taxonomy): domain Eukaryota; kingdom Viridiplantae; phylum Streptophyta; class Magnoliopsida; order Asparagales; family Amaryllidaceae; genus Allium; species Allium cepa. The sequence goes on along the minus strand of JASFAV010000035.1, from coordinate 79,085 downwards.
ATAAGTTTGAATTAGCCCTTTTTAACAATTTGATTTATCAATCTATAGCTTGATTTTCCTGTAACATGACTTCCAGTGGAAAAAAAAATTATTCCCCTAATCAATTTTTAACCAGCTTACAAGACCTTGTTTAAGTTTTAAAAACCTTATTAGATTGTAACTGAGGGTTTTACAATGATTTGATGAGCATGAATTTAAGTTGAAAAGAACTTGTAACCTGTAACAAACAACATAGAAGTACGGAGCATCATAGTGTTATATTCAACCAATAACATCTGTAACCATATTATCAATAAACCCAGAACCATTTTAAATCAATTTGAAGCTTTGAAATTTATGTTTACTCACCAGTCAAATATGAGCAAAGTAGCAGTTTGGAAACTTGAAACCTTGTTTTATCTTTGAAACTGAAATTAGAATTAGTTTTTCTTTGAGAATTTGATTGCTTCAGGTCTGAGTTTTCTTTGAACTGGGCACTGTTTTGACAAAGGCTGCTTGCTTTGTTGTTAAAGTTGGTCTCTTCTTTTTTTTATATATATATAAATCTCATTTTTCAATTGATGCTCGAATGAAGCAATATAGGGTGATATATAGAACAAATGTGTACAGGGTTGAACATGATACTGATACGATGTAAGCTTTTTTTTATAAACTTAGCCAGAGATATTTTTTTTTCAATTGTTGGCTGAGATGAAAAATGTGTGCTACATTAATTATCTTTGTCCTGGATTATATCATCATACTTGTACTTATATATATATTTCCCAGGTTTGTACACTTGATTTTTGAATGCATATTTCATATATCACCTTGTCTTATTTAAGAAGCTTATTCATTTATATATTGTTTTTAACAAAAAGATGTAGCCTGGTTTCGGTTTTGATGAGCACATGCATATATATATATATATATATATATATATATATATATATATATATATATATATATATATAGTTTGTCTAGGTTACTTCTAATTTGAACTTGCGGGCAAACACTGTCATATATGAAGATATTTATTTGAATATATGTTTTGTTATTTTGTTATACTTGTTTTTATTTCATTTTACACTTAGTGTTTCACTTAACTCTTGTTTGTATTTACATTTGTATTTTATATTTTGACTATCCATGTTCATATGGTTTACTTACATTTTATACGTAAATGTTATATTGATAGAATTTGATTCTATTTTAAACATTATTACCTATATATATTTTTATACCAAATGTTATCAAGACAAAGTATTTTAATTCAATTATATAAGTTAAATTTTATTATAAATATTATTAAGAGATTTTAATTTAAGTTAAAAATCAAATTCCTTTTCAAAATACAAATAAATGGCAATTATTTCCAAAAGTCATATTCATTTTAAAATGATAAGTTTACTTTTTATTTAAATTAGATTAAATATGTATTAAAATAATACTGCTAAAATACCGGGTCGTCACAGGAGCATGACTGGTGCTAGAGCGTCTGATGAGATCAAATGCTGGTACTTTCCGGTATACATGGAAGGAATGGCTCTGCTCTGGTTCATAAAACTTCCGGTCCGATCCATAGATCAGTTCGCCGATTTGACTCGGAAGTTTAAAGAGCAATTCAAGTTGTATGCTTCAAAATCAAAGGATATTATGTCGCTATCAAGCCTGGAACAGAACCCAGGGGAATCTATCAGGTCTTTCTTGAACCGCTTCAACATAGCTTTGGCTGAAGTGGACAATGCGGAGGAACGGATGGCCTTGACATACTGATGAGGGCAATCGATAAATCAAGCGAATTTGGAAAGTGGCTGAAGATGAAAGAACCGAATTCACTTGAGAAATTCTATAAGAAAGCTGATGAATTCATGCGCTTGGAAAGCCTTCGGGCACCAGTTAAAGTGGCACTGACAAAGGTTAAAGATAACACTACTGCTCCTACCAAAAGAGAATCCGGAAGTCAGAAAAGGGAGAACAACGGTGGGAAGAAACAGAAAGATATGAAGAAACCTCGCTTCTTAAAATCTTCAAATTTCACTCCTTTACTGACACTCCGGAGAACATCTTCTTTGCTTCAAAAGACGCGGTAGAATATCCTAAACCGCCCGAGATGAGAGTTAGCAAAAAGCTTCTCAAAGTGGGAGATTCTGCCGGTTTCATAATCAACCCGGTCATGATACCAACGAATGTCGCCGTCTGAAAAATTTAATTGAAGAACTGTTGAGAGAGAACAAGTTGCAGCAATACGTTAAGAGAAGCAGAAATGACCCAACTTCGTCTACTAAGGGTCAGCAACTTCCTGCTCATCCATCTGGCTCGGGTGAGAGGAACACTGTGCATGAGTCAGAAAGGCCTGTTATTAATGTGATTACAGGAGGACCTCACCCAGCAGGCAGAAGCTGGGGCGAAATGGAAAGATATGTCCGTGCCTTGAAATATGCACCAACAGAAGAAAGTGTTTTTGTGTTAGAAGACTCTGCACCTTGGAAGCAACAGAAAACTTTTAATGATGATATTGTTTTCAGAGCCAAGGACTCCATGGGCACTAAAGCTCCGACCATGGATCCCTTGGTCATCTCTGCAGGCATTGGGTCGGCTATTGTGAGAAGAGTGCTTGTAGATTGTGGCGCTTCTTGCAATATTCTCTTTAAAAAGACGTTCGACCAAATTAATATTCCAATGGCTGATGTTCAAGCCTCATCTCAGAAGATTGTTGGGTTCACTGGGGAACCGAAACAGCCCATTGGAACTATCGACTTGTTCGTCGAGCTTGGAGAGGGGCGGAAAAAGGTAGTTCGAAAACAGACTTTCGTAATTGTTGATGAATTTTCTGCCTACAACGCCTTCCTAGGCCGACAAACTCTTGCGGCTTTTAAGGCAATTCTCGCCCTGTGGTACCTTACTATGAAACTTCCCACAGATAATGGTGTTGGAGTTATTAATGGGGATCAGAATGTTGGGCGAGAATGTTATCTGATAGAGTTGGGAGAAGCAAGGAAGAGAGAGATGGGAAAAGATGCGGCTGCCCCAGTTCGCATCAAAGAACCAACCTTGTAGCAATTACAAGGTGGACCCCGCACTGGCGAGCATAGCGGGGCACGAAGAGAAATGGATCCCAGAAAAGCTAGTGCGGGGGAAAATAGAGTGGTGTCAGTTGAAGTAACGGTGCCGGTACCTGTTGACCCAAAAGATCCGAAAAAAGTGGTGAATGTGGGTTCATAACTTAGTGTGACAGTTCAAAATCCTTGGTAACATTCTTGAAAACAAATCTAAACGTATTCGCTTGGACTCATGCTGATATGTGTGGAATATCCCCAGAAATTGCAGTACATACTTTGAATATTGATCTAAAGTTTACACCGCTAAAACAGAAAAGAAGAACCTAGGGTCCTGAAAGGTCAGCAGCGTTGAAGGAAGAGGTAGACCGGCTCATGGAGAATGGTTTCATCAGGGAGTCTACTTAACCGAATTGGGTTTCAAATCCAGTACTGGTTAAGAAAGCTAATGGGAAATGGAGAGTTTGCATTGACTTCTCAGATTTAAACAAAGCCTGCCCCAAAGACTGCTTCCCGTTACCCAGAATAGATCAGTTGGTAGATGGAACGGCGGGACACGAATTGTTATCTTTCATGGATGCTTACTCCGGATACAAGCAGATTATGATGCATGAGCCGGATCAGGAGGTCACATGCTTCATCACCGATGTTGGTCTCTACTGCTATAAAGTCATGCCTTTCGGACTTAAGAATGCAGGGGCAACTTACCAAAGACTCGTCAATGCTATGTTTAAACCGTAGATTGGCAAAACTATGGAAGTTTATGTTGACAATATGTTAGTGAAATCAAAGAAAGCGGTAGACCAGATGGATCACTTGGCGGAGATGTTTGCAATCCTCCGGAAGTACGGAATGAAGCTTAATCCTTTGAAATGTTCGTTTGGGGTGGAGTCCGGAAAGTTCTTGGGTTTCATTGTGAGTGCTAGGGGCATTGAAGCTAATCCTGCTCAAATTGCTGCCTTAAGAGAAGTCAAAGCCCCTAAGACAAAGAAGGAACTACAGAGTCTTAATGGGAAAGTCGCTGCTCTGAGTCGATTAATTTCCAAAGCTACTGATAAATGCATTCCGTTCTTTGATGCACTGAAGAAAGGAAGGAAGAATTCTGATTGGACTCCTGAATGCCAGAAACTTTCGATGAGTTGATCCGTCATATGGAAACGCCTCCAATAATTTCTAAGCCGGACAATGGTGAAGATCTTTTTGTATATTTGACAATCTCGTCTCATGCTCTTAGTGCAGCCTTGGTACGGGAAGACACAAAAATTCAGCGCCCAGTCTATTATATCAGCAAAAGATTCATTGGGGCAGAGATGAATTATTCGAAGTTGGAAAAGCTCGCCTATTTTCAACTGATTGCATCAAGAAAATTGAGGCCATATTTTCAAGCTCATCCAATCAAAGTCCTCACTGATCAGCCTCTGAAGCAAGTCCTCTTTCGCCCTGAGACTTCGGGTCACCTTTTGAAGTGGAATATTGAACTCAGCCAATACGACATCACTTATCATCCCCGGAGAGCAATCAATGGACAAGCTTTGGCAGATTTCATCGCAGAATGTACAGACAAAGGTGATAGTGAGGAAATGGTGACTGATAATCTCCCAATTCGATGGAAATTGTATATTGATGACGCAAGAAACGATTACTGTTCCGGAGCGGGGGTTGTGCTTGAAACCCCTTAAGGGCGGTCATTGTGCTATGCTTTGAGATTGGAATTCCCTTCGACAAACAATGAAGCAGAATATGGAGCTCTTATTGCCAGTTTGAGAATTGCCAAAGAATTGAATGTCAAAGTGTTGCAGATCTTCAGTGATTCACAGCTTATTGTATGTCAAGTCAAGAAAGAGTTTCAAACTAAAGGAGGAAATCTGCCTGCTTACTTGTCAAGAGCCTGGGAATTTCTTGATGACCTTGACCATTATACGATAAATCATATACCCCGGGAAGAAAACATGAAGGCAGATTCTCTCGCAAAGTACGCAAGCACTGGCGAAGCTCAATTACTGGGATTAGTTCCTGTGGAGGTCCTGTCAGCTCCAAGCATTGATGAGATGGATATTGACTGGATCATGACTATATCACGGGAGCAAGAATCATGGATGACTCTGATAATGGAATACCTTCTCAACGGTTCCCTAACGGAAAATTCAAAAGAACGGCAGAAGTTGTTAAGAAAAGCCTCCAGATACATAATTCAAGATGGCCGATTGTATAGGCGGGGATTCTCAATGCCATTACTCTGATGTGTGACCAAGGAAGAAGCAGAGACAATTCTAGCTGAAGTACACGGAGGAGAGTGTGGAGATCATTCAGGTGGTCAAACTCTAGCAAAGAAAATTCGTTATGGATATTTTTGGCCAGACATTAATCGTGATACTGCAAGTTATGCCCAAAAATGTGACCGATGCCAGAGATTTGGAAAAATCCCAAGTGCACCTTCCACTGAGATAACAAAGATGGTCAGTCCGTGGCCATTTGCTATTTAGGGAATAGATCTCATCGGACCTTTGGCAACTGCCATATCCGGAATCAGATATGTTATTGTCGCTGTTGATTATTTTACTAAATGGGCTGAATCTGAACCATTAGCTAATATTACCTCTAAGAAGATGATAAACTTTGTAACTAAGAATATCATTTGCAGGTATGGTGTGCCTCAAAAGATAATCACAGACAATGGAACCCAATTCGAAAGTGAAGAGTTCCAAGATTTTTGCAAACGATTTAAGATCCAGAAAAGCTTCTCAGCAGTGGCTCATCCACAGGCAAATGGGCAAGTGGAAGCAGTAAACAAAATTATCAAATCGACCAACAAAAAAAAGCTGGAAAAAGCGAAAGGTGGTTGGGTCGATAAGTTTCACTAGCACTATGGGCATGTAGAACTACACATAAAACTGCGACGGGGCACACTCCATTTTCATTGGCATATGGATCAGAGGCAATGATTCCGGTAGAAATAGAAGTCCCTTCACATAGAAGAATTCATTTCAACCAAGATGAAAATGAAGAGTTACAACTTGAAGCACTTAACTTCCTTGATGAAAAAAGGGAAGAGGCTCGGCTCAGAATTGTAGCCCATCAGCAAAGAATTGCCAGGCACTTCAATTCCAAAGTTCGCCAACGCAGCTTTAAGATTGGAGATCTAGTCTTGAAGAGGGTCATGACAGCAACAGGAGTGTTTGCGCCAAACTGGGAAGGGCCGTATGTCATAGGCAAAAAACTTCTTGATGGCAGTTTCAAACTAACAACTGTCGAAGGAGATCCAATTCCAAGAGCTTGGAACAGTGATCACTTTCGCCCATATTTTACTTAAAGGCTTTAAGGAAATATCGTAAAAGAATGATGAATGTATGATTCTTGTATTGAAAGCCATTGTAAAGCCAATGCAAGTGAATAATAAGAACTATAAAGTGGATGTAGGCCCAGTTCTTGGCCGAACCACTATAAATCTTATGTTCTTTACTATTATAAATTGCTTGTTTTATTTCGATATATAAAGTACGTCAATTGTATTGCTAAAATGTCGATTTAACAATGCAGGCCATTAAAAGAAAGCTTACCCGTCATAAGACCAAGCAATCCCTGACATCACTCAACAAATGAATATCTAGCCACAAAAATTCCAGATTCGAATCCTATATAAGAAGTGCTTCAAGCAAACAGTTAGTGGTTCCGCCAGAAGTAGACCCTTCCTAACTAATTGTGATCGTTTGTGCAAACAAACATTCGATTAATTAGCCTGTGTCTACCCCTGCGAACTCACTTAACAATGAAGTACACTTATTTGGATAGAATAAGCTACTTGCAAAAGAAAGGAATGTGCACTTGGAAATGATAACAGGAAATCGATGATATGAGAAAATGGCGAAAAGACATGGGTGAGCAGACATCAAACAGCAAAAGACCTCCTCGAAGGCACAAGCCCTCTTCGGAGGCACAACTCTTCGGAGGACAAAGACCTCTAATGGGCCTCGCCAGAAAAAGAGAGCGCTTTCACGATTGAAAGTTGTGGACTGAGCGGTGGTACAGAACACTCGTGTCCGCCACGTGAGTCCATCCAACCGAGAGAAGGAGACTCCAAACTACCAGGCAAAAGCCCTACTCAGAGGCACGCATTCCACCAAGATCTGAAATAAAACTTCACAAGTGCTGGAATGTGAAAAGTCCTCTTCGGAGGCACAACTCTTCGGAGGATAAAGACCTCTAACGGGCCTCGCCAGAAAAAGAGAGCTCTTTCTCGATAGAAAGTTGTGGACTGATCGGTGGCACAGGACACTCATTAATTTGTGTCCGCCCCGTGAATCCATCCAACCGAGAGAAGGAAAATCCAAACTTCCAGGAAAAAGCCCTACTCGGAGGCACACATTTCACCGTGATCTGAAATAAAACTTCACACGAGTCGAAATGTGAAAATCCCTCTTCGGAGGCCCGCTTCCCAGTGGATAGGGAAAAGATAAAAGCCTCTCCCAAGAGGCAGAAACAAAAAAGTCCTCTCCCCGGAGGCACAAACAAAAAAGCCCTTTCCCCGGAGGCACAACCAAAAAGCCCTCTTCCTAGAGGCATAATCAAACAAAAGGCCCTCTTCCTAGAGGCACAATCAAACAAAAGCCCTCTTCGGAGGCACAAGCAGGTCGAAGCCCTTTTTTGAAGGCCTACTTTACCGCGAAGGAAAATTCACTTGCCAAAATAAAAGTGACTTTCTCCGAAAGTGAAGTGTAAAAACTTCGCAACAAAAAGAAAAGAGAGAAAGCTTCTCTAATATAAGGCGCATTCTACTAAGTCAGAAAAATATTTCCTTAAAACGGAAATATTATCTTATAAAGTACAGATGCAAACCTCCTTCAAATGGAAAAGTTGTTCTCTAAAGAAAGAACTCAAGTCTTCTCAAAACAGAAGAATTGTTCTTCAAAATTCTGCCAATGTGAAAGAGAATGCAATGAACCATGGTATGGGGGCAATATAATATAGTCACAAAAATAAAAAACAATGCTCAAGCAACATACCATAGGTTTATTGCAACATCACACAGAGAAAATAAAGAAACTTGTATATATTTAAAAAAAGGAGAATAAATGCACTCTCAAATACAGACAAGAGTTTGTACAAGTAAAAGAATCATTTTATTCCGTACTATAAAAAAATTACATACATGCGCAGGTTTTAAAATAAAAGAAGGCGGGGACCGGTACCCGCACAATCTCTAGTCAACGCAAGCTTATATACAAGCAAAAAGCAAAAAAGCGGGATAAAAAGCACAGGACCAAAGCCATCATTTCTTCTTCCTTCCACCTTTTGAGCCTGCGCCTGGCCGGATGATCAACTTCTTGGGCCGGCTTGTAAGAGTAGGGGAAGAAGGAGAAAGGGGAACAATTGGACTTTCTTCTGCTTTTTCCTCGCCGGCTGAAGCTTCCTTCTTCTTCTTTGAGACTCCACTTTTCCCCCTCTTCTTAGAAGAAGACCCGCTTCCTGGAGTGAAAAGCGTGGTTAACGGCATATCGTCGGAACCAGTTGGTTCCGGAGTCTTTTCACCCTCTTCAGGTTCTTCTCCCCTATGTTCTTGTGAAGCAATAGGATCATCCAAGTCTTGGAGAGCTTCTATTTGCTCCTCTTGTGATCCCGGTTGAGAGGCAGAAGAAGGAGTGACCTGTAGAGACGGAGGAGGAATAACTGGAGGAGGGGAAGTCTGAACAGTGCTCGGTGCTTTCTCTACAGAAGAAAAGAAGTTAAAGTCAGTATCTCTCGTAAAGAGAGGAGCTAGTGGCGCGTCGAGATTTAAAAAATAATCAAGAAGTTCATCAAACTCATGTGAAGCGAACGAGCAGTCCACTTGAGCAAGATAAGCAGTAAGGTTACCTGGCGAAGCAGGCTCTACTATGTCAACTTCAAAGCCCCGCGTGTCACCACTCTCTTGACTCTCATCTCCATTGTGAGCGGTTGCACCCTCAGTGATGGCTTTAGTAGGAGGCGGAGAATGGGAATCGGAACCAACAATGTCGATATCGGTCGAAACCGAAAGTTGAACTGGGTCGGTTAAAGTTGCCTCCCTACATGTTCTTCTTCTGCCATTCCGGCTCTCTCTTTGGCAAGTTGCTCCTTTCCCCTGACAAGAGCGGCGCGTGCATCGTCATCAAGATAGTTTGCCTCTAAATCCACCTCAGCATAGCCAGCACCGCCGAACATGTCAAATATGGCCTCCCATACTTCGGCCAGAGTTATTTCATATTTGGGGCCTAGAAAGGAGAGACTGTCGCACCCCAGGACGCTATGCAAGTAGAAATCAAATAATGTTGAGCTGATGTTGGCTTTCGTTGCCTCATGAGACTCATCAGCTGCAATTTTGCCGGCAACAACCTCATCACGCCCTCTTTCAACTTTAGAGAGTTGAAGTTTTAGCATTTCGATCTCCACGTCCTGGGAGCTAGTCTTCTTTCGTAGCTCTGCGAAGTCAGCAATACGGCCCTCATTAATTATTTTTTGCACATCAAGCCTATCTTCGGCATCTCTTTGAGCGGCATGAGCATCTCGCATTTGTTATTGAAGCACACGCTCCCTTTGCGAATTAGAAGTGGAGGAAGTGGCAAGCTCTTCTTTAAGTTTTTCAACTTCCGCTTCGAGCTTTTCATTATAAGTAGTGATGCTTCTCATTTCCGCGTCATGTTGTTCAAGAATCTTCTGCCACTCAGATTTGTCATTTTCCATTGTTAACATGGCTTCAAGATTTGCGCGATTTACCCTCCGGAGCTCATCGACAAGATTTTGCCAACCTGACATTCTCTCAATATCAAGTTTGACGGCATCAAGGTTGCGCAGCATAGCGTGCTTATCGATCGGTACCAGGTCAAGATCAAAGCGCACTCCTTTCAGGCACCAGTTCGGGAATCGACTCTGAAGAGTAGCTGGGCCTGGACCAACTTGATATGGGGGCCTACCAATGATTGTTTGAATATCAGTATGTGCCAGCGCGGGAGATTGAGATAGTACAGGAGCAGCAGGTTGTTCGGAAATCTCGAATGCTGGTTTTTCGCCATGTTTGACTCTTTTACTCATATCTTCGGCAGCCTGACTTTTCCCCTTGTCGTCACGGGACTTCCGTTTATGAGAATCATCTTCCCTCTGGGAAGAATCGTGTCGCTCATCCCGTCTTTCATAGCGTTCTTCGTGGGCACGCCTTTCACGGGCTTTTCGTGCGGCTCTTTCTTTGTCAGTTTCCCTATGAGAAGGAAGATATCTCTTGGGATCAAAATAGCCGCATCTCCCGTAGCTCTTAAAGTTGTCGTAATAAGAGCATAGCCCCATTGAAAGACCTGAAAAAGGGAAAGAGGCAAAGCGTGAGAATCTTTAAAGTAAAGTGCATATAAGTGCATAAGAATGCTAAAAAATCCTAAGTGTGTGTAATGTGCAAACTACGCGCGTTAAACTACGAACCACTCCTCGGTTGCGGGGAAATGATTGGTTTTATAGCTAACGTCAACTCTTGAGCTGACGGGGTCTGTTGTAAAGTGGATGTTGCTTCAACTGCTGAAGAGATAACTCTAACAGAAATAGGGTCGTCTTTAAAGAGCTCCTATGAAGTGATCATCATATCGCTCAACCCTTCAATGTCATCCCCGCTCTGCTTGGCGGGACTCGTTTTTTCAGCTCCTTCGTCACCAGATTTCTCTGAGTGTTGAGGGGGTTCTTGAGGTTCTTCTTCTTCCTCGATGACCGGGGCAAGTGAAAATTTACCGGATGACCCCGCAACATCAGTAGAAATAGAGCACTTCACCAGGGAAGCCTCGGAAGTAGGTTCTTTCGATATAGGCTCCTCAGCAGAAACGGGGGCATCTTGTGTCTTGCTTGGAGAGTCGGGAACTTCATGAGGCTGAGTAGAGAGGGAAGAGTGTAGGAGTCCAAATTGATGTAGAAACTCATCTCTCAGCAAAAGTTTGATGCTTCTCTCCTCAGCTGTCACTGCATTTAGCTTCTCGAAAGTTGACTTGTGGATGGAGTCTCCAAAAGGAGGAGGAAGAACTGTAAAAGCAGAGAACGAAGTTAACATTTAGCAATTCGGACCTCGAAAATCTTAGAAAAGGAAAGAATGGGGATGAGTAAGCTTACCCCCTACTCTCCAGATAGCATAAAATCCCTGGGTGCAACGGACAAAGAAGAATTGATTCAGGAAACCATGAGCGCTCTCAGAGAGATCAGCGATAAGCTTGCGATTTCTAGCGCTTCTCACATGTATGATGGAAGGATGTTCTTTATTTCTCGCAAATGTGCATAAATAGAAGATTTCTTCAAAACTTGGAAGACGGTCAAGCGTCCTTCTGAATAGAACGCATAATCCCATCAAGATGGCGTAGCCATTGGGGTGCAATTGAAAAGGAGAGATGGCCAACCGGCGAAAGAGTTGTTGGAGAAAATTGTTAAAAGGAGGAATGGCACCACAAAGGCACATTTGGCGATTAACAACGACAAAGCCAAAGGGAGGACTATCAGCAAAATCATTTAGCCCAGGGAGAATAGCATCTGCTTCCGCAATCCCAAACTGGGCGCGTAACTGATTGAACACCCGATGAATCAGAGTAGTTGGAGTTCTTTCCGAGGGGTTGACCAGTGGATCGGCTATCGGGAAGGCCTCTCCAGTTTGTTATACCACTTCCTCTTGATGAGAAGACATTCTACACAAGGAACTGGATATTCAAATGTGAAGGTGCACGTTTCCTAAATGTGTTAAGTGTTGTGTAAAACTAACAAAGTGACAAGTAAATATAACTGAAATTAAACTAATAAACATGTGTCAATTGTAAAATTTCAAGACTTGTCACTTTAAGTCCAAATACAAGTGCAGTATTGGTGCAAACAAATCAGCTTTAGTTGATTAACATTGCTTTACTACTTCAGTTGAATTTGTTGATTCATAGCATTTCATACAATTTCTTTAAGTTGATTAATCTTTTTATCGACTAATCTGTCATTTGATGTGGGCGATCAGTGGCAAGTATATTTGTCCCATTTTTCTGCAAATGTTGTGTTTAACAGGTTGTTAGCATTAAAGTTAATGAAGTCTATAAAGAAGTACAATTTATCCAAACATCTTGTTCTAGCAGTTCAAAGTTGAAATACAATCAAGTTATGTCGAATTTTGCAAATGTTCAAGTTCTGTTCATCTCATAAGTCGCTCAAACGACCTAGCATAGGTCGGGCCTCCCTTAAGTCGTCCTGTTTGGAATTCATATGCTATTCTGGCGAGGTTAAATCACATTGTTCAAGGGAGTATAAATCTAGCTAAGTCTTCGGCCGTTCAAATACTCGCGCGACCTAAAAGTTAAGTCGTGAATTTGAAGGTCGTTCAGTTTTCATCCAGGACGCAAGGCTTCTTAGGTCGGTCGATTCGTAAGTCGTGCAAATCAGTTAGGTCGCAAGGATTTTGAGTCGTTCAGAATCCCTAAGTCGCTTTTGGTGTAACTCAGCCATTTTAAGTTATCTCCTTAACCCACTGCCTCCTCTCCAATCAATGACCCGCTATCTCATCAGCTTATAACCCGATAACCCGTTATCATCCAAATCATCACAAATCCAATGCCCTGCTGAATCCTCGTGGATCATATTAACAGCATAGCCAGTTGCGATCGAAAACCGATCATAGCATGGCTCGAAAGTGGAACATGATGTATGGATAATAAATTGGGGGCAGAAAACGAAAATTTGTGGTTCGACTGTAATTGAGAGATGGATAAAAGATCGAATTCACTTACACGATGTGAAAGTAAGGATGAATCGACAACTCGATTGAAACAGGTTCGCTTTTGAAGACTTGAAAAATCGTTAATGGCGAAGAAGGTTATCAGAGCAGTTAAGGGAAAGAAACGAGCTAGCGGCTATATAAGAAAGAGGCAAATGGGTGTACGAGTTAAGTCATCTCTTAGGTCGCTCACGACCTAGCGGGATTAGATCGAAGCACGCGACCTACGACCTAGGCGAGTGCTTCGAGGGGCAAGTGTTAACTTCGTTTTGAAAACGACCTAACGATCTAAGAAGTGGAACGGCCTAACGACCTATGGAATAAAGCTTCTCAATGACCTAATAAGTTCAGCGACCTAAAGGAGTCCATGACCTAGCGACTTAGCTATGTGTTCGACCTAACTGCCAAGAGGAGTTCGCGACCTTGCAGCCCAACAAGTTAACAACTTACAGGGAGTAAGCGACCTAACCAATGAAGTGAACCTAACGACCTAATACTTAGCGACCTAAAGTCTGAAGTGAGTTAGCGACCTAAGAACCTCATGAGCTACCATCTCAAACGACCTAGTGACTTTAGTCCTCAGCGACCTAAAAGCTTCAGCGACTTAAAAGGTGGAACACTGTTAAACGACCTAACAGGTAGCGACCTACGACCTAAGTGAATCCACGGCTTAACGACCTAATGAGTTAAGCGACATAACAAGTTAACGACTTAGCCTAGGTCGCTGCATTGGATGTCTCAGCGTTGTAAGGTCGCCAACTACTCCCCTAGGTCGTTCACGACCTACTACTTCATTCGAAAGAGATCAAGTGTGTTCTAGTTAAGCCGAAAAGCTTAGGTCGCCCCACGACCTACGACCTATCTTAGGTCGCCAACGACCTATAACCAACGACCTAACTTCGAACTCTCCTATAAATACGGCACTAGCTCCAACTTGAAGTGGACTTTTGGCTGCTTTCCAAAACGCCGATACTCTACTGCTCTCTCGACTCAAACACTACTCCAAGCACTCCAAACACCAAGGACGCTTCAACAAACTTCAAGAGGAAATCTAACACATTCAACATGAATTCAATGGATTCTTCTACATCGGAGTTTGAGCAACTTGTCTAAGTGTGTTGCAATCGTAGTTGATTGTAAAGAATTGTACTTGAGTCAGCAATAAAGAACATTAAAGTGGACGTAGGCTTGACCATTAGCCGAACCACTATAAAAACTGTGTCTTTTACTGCTTTTCTATTAATTTTTGCTTGTTTCTAATTCCCGTGTTAACGGGTGGTGCTTTTACACTTACTTTGCATACACTGGGGTGTTAGCGTCTGATTTTTACGTTAACATAGTGCAAACTGAAATTTTAGATATTTACAACATTGCACAAATAACCAATAAGCATAAATAATCGCTCTTAATATTGATCAAAAATCAGACAACAGATTTCTTATTGCAAGTAAATGTAACCCTACGACTACAAATAACCAATAACATAAATCTCAGTAATTTCATAATCCAAAATTGATAGTAAACTATTAACATTTTCAAAAACAAATACTAATAACCCATAAGAACTAACTCATTAAACAAAGAAAATCGGTTATGTAATTTGAAAGATAAAATAGAATATAAAATTGAAATTACGGTTATTGGTTACGCATCGTAGCAGCGTTGAAATGGTGGAACTAAGACAGTAGAACGATAATGGGTGACTCTGATGCTGTGATTGTAACCAGAGTTTGAAAACCATGACTACATTCTACTTGAAGCTTCCACCATGGATCCACTAATCTACTTGGCTCCATTCATCGGATTTTGTATGAAGATGATTTTAGCTAGTGAATAACTTTTAATTGTAATTAATTTTAAATATTGACGAAAAAGAAGGAGAGATTTCATCAAAAGAGGGGAAAACTAGGATTTCTTATCATTTATAGGGGTGGGTGTAATAAAAAGAAATGAGAAAGGAAATATAAGCGGGAATATAAGTGGGATAATGAAAACTAGATGAATGAACTCTATAGTTCCAAATGATTTGGGAAAATAGCAGCATTACAAATTAAAACGCCAGCAATAATTGCGACCAATAGGAGTTTTTCCTGTAGTGAAAACAATGGGAAGCTCCTGTATCGAATAATACTCGAACTAAATCATTATTAACATAGATGTTACCTTATAAAACTCCTTTTTGTTTTACATCTGCGAAGGCGGAGGGTTCACCGTTTATGGCAAAAGCTTTAGCCTGCTCTTCTTTCTTCATTAACGAGCACTTGTATTTATAACGACCGAGTTGGTGGTAGTTATGGAAGAGACTTTTATGCACCATAGGAGAGATGGTTTCTTGCTACTGCCTTTGAACCTTGGGATTTTTACAATTTGTGGAAAGATGGCCTTTCTTTTGGCAATTATAACAAGTCACATTCTTAAAACAATTCTCTTGTGATCCTCCCCGATCTTTCCTTGCCATGGCTTCTTTCAGCTGTTCTAATTGTTGCTATTTTATTGAGCAGGCACTGAGTTCTTAACTAAAATAACACACAGCTGAATAAAACAACTAAAAAAAGAATTGTAACTTCTATATAGCTATCCATTATCCTCTTGCCCACCTCTGGTTGCTTTTTGTCATCCTACTAAAACATGATAAACCATAATACCTTAACCTACTCAAATCAATTTTGAGCACTCGAGAGTTCACTGGGAAAACATACACTTCGAGACAAACATAAAGTCTATTGTGAATAATACTATACAACTCGATTATTTGATATTAAGTGAGACCATGCCGCTTAGCAAAATGGGTTTCCCCTTACGAATATCCTTTTAAAACATATCTTTTGCAAACCTTTATCATGCAACCAAAACTGGTTAAAACTTTAAAGCAACATTACATAAATATACATATTAGGTAACAAACAGACTATCCATTCGGATACTATAGTTTTGTTTGGCTTATTATTAACCTTTGGCTGACTCGGGCCTACTAAACAAAACAACAAAATAATCTAACATTTGTTAGACGCTCCTCTTTTAGATGGTCTGTCATTTAACTATCTGTTAAATACATCTCTTCTAAACGGTCCGTCCTTACCTTAACATCTCCCAAGGTCACCTGATCTAGTGGTTTTGCAGGCTCATGAATAACTTATCTGTATACAAAACATATTCCCTTCTGTATGTAATCATAATTTTAGCCTTGCCTGCGACCAAGCCCTACACATTGGAATTTTGGACTAAATTAGCTAGGGGCAATTACTAATATATAGGGAGTGACCCTATACCAGTCCCATATGGTATTCTAATATTTGAGTCATTTTACTTCGGAATAACCTCCCATAAATTTTATTAATAATCTTTTCATCAGAAATTGATTTAAAACCTATTAAACCAAATCTAAACAAAGAAAATGTTCATGCTCTATGCTTTACTCAAAATCACTTTGCCATGCTGTATATATACTTTACACAAACCTTTGTTGATGAAAACTTTTAACCATTTGAAAGTAACCCTTTCGATCCTATTGACAATATCCCTTTCAAAACCATTGAAAGCATCTCTTTCGAAACCAAGTAAAACCCTTTATTTCATTTTGGCTGAAAGGCCAAATCTTCCTTTCGAAACCATTCTTATAAACCTTTTGAAACCATTGAAATTCCTTTTCCTTCGAAAGCTAAAAACTGTAGACATCCCTCTATAAAACCAATAAACATTGCCTTTCGAAAACATAGGAAAAACCTTTCCTTTAAACTTATTCAAAACCATTGGAAAAACCTTTCCTTTAGACCTTTCGAAAACGCAAGGGAACCACCCCTTCGAAACCATTCTTTCAAAACCTTTCGAAAGCATATGGGAACCACACCTTTGAAAACTTCTTTAAAACCTTTCGAAGGCATCAAAACGTTAAACAATTTGAAATAATTTGGATTCAATTTAAAACATATGGAAAACACCTTTCGAAATCATTCAACGCCAATTTAGTCAAAACCTTTTGGTTATTTTTTAAAAGTCACTAAGGGTCACAAGCAGCTGGATCGAAAGCTTACTCTTTTGAAAGCTAATATTATGCAGAGAAGTGATGGTGTTGAAATTGATCCCTTCCGAAAGCATTGGAAAAGGAGCATGGTTTTTATAAAACAAAACAACCCTTCAAAAGCATTGTATCGAAAGGTATAAACCGGCAGTAAAGGCTTCAACATAGTCGAAAGCTATTGTTTGAAATCAAAGGTGTACTATTTCAAAACCATCATTTTAAAACATTAACTTGAAAGCAACTCGGTCGAAAGCTATTTCTTAGAGCAAAGGCGCAACCTTAAAACCTTTCATTAAATCAATTTACATAGTCGGAAGTCAACTAAGTTGAAAGCTATATCGTCGAAAGCAAGCAGACGCTCTTTTTCTTTTAAAACTAAATGGTGCTTCTACCCTTCGAAACCCCATTGATTTCAACTCTTACCTTCAGCCTTTGTTCAATTCACTATGTGCCAACACATTGATACTATGTGCATTGGTTTTTGGAAGGAGGCGGGGCTCTTAGTCGAAAGCCACCTAGGCGAAATCAAAGGAGGTTAAACATGATTTTAACATGAATTTATGATTTTAAACCTTTTTAAGTAAAACTTTTCAACTAATCTGCCTTGTTTGCCAAAAAATTATGGGTTTCTAATTTTTCTTTTCTAAAAGTACTGCCATAATTATAGAACTACTTTAATTTAAATCCTTTGCAAAATATGCCTTCTCCTTAATTAAATATCTAAAAAATATTTAACTCCTATACCTAAAATATTTTTATATACTCATCTAAACACCTTGGAAAATTCTACAAAAAATCCAAAAAATCCTTTTTAATATGTTCTCTAACATATATAAATTTCAGACAGAAATAATTAATTTTTTAATCGTAATTAATTTATAACCCAATAAATCATTTTCTTCTCTAGAAAATTAACACAATATTTACATTAATTTAGAAAATTATGAAATTGAAACCCATCTCTAAAATAACATTTCTGGTCTATATCTAAAATCTCAAGGTATTGAGATGTCATTAAATAGGGTTTTCTCATCAAAACATATCATATAAGCTATATGAACAAGCATAATCATCAACATGTATATCTAAACATTTTTCTCTTCAAAATCATGGCTAAATATGCAAGATAAAACTCGGGTTTCATCTTAAAACCAAAACCATTTAGATAATGAGATGTAGTAATTATTCACCTTAGCTTTGTGATTAAGGATATGAGATTTGATCTTGATTATGTTGATTTACTTCTTCCTCTTTATAAATCTTAGCTTTATCTTCTCTTAAGATTGAAAATGGTGGTCGGCCTTAGGATATTTTTACTTGAGAAAATGAAGTGAACGTGTGTATTTGACTTCCTAAGGGTTTATAGTATAAGTTCTATTATTTACATATTTTACCCTTCCTTATTTCCTAATACTTATTTCCCTCTTATTTCTTTAGTTCATTTTTACATATAGACATGGCTACCCTTTACTTTAATCACAAATCTCAATCCATTAATCAACACATTATTTTATTTTATTTAGATAATTAAATATTCTAAATAATGTCACCAAAATATGGGGTGTTACAACCTCCCCGCCATAATGAATTTCGTCCTCGAAATTACGATAAGGAGTACATGAAAACAATCAAAGGTAAAACACACCATCAAAACAAATCAGGATAAATATCTCTAATCCTACTCTCAGTCTTCCAAGTACAGTCTTTAGCATTTTCACTCCACTGGAATTTCACTAATCTAACTATCTTGTTCTTCAACTTCTTCTCATCTTCTGACTATCTGGATAGGTTTCCTTACTATAGTCATGTCTAGTTCCACTACTAAATTAGTATAGTAGCATCTGGATCCCTGACATGCTTCCTCAAATGAGATACATGGAAACATCGTGGACTCCTGCAAAATTACTGGGTAACTCTAATTGAAACACGAGTTTCCCGATTCTTTTGGAAATATGAAATGGTCCTACGATCCTCGGTGCTAAGTTTCCTGTCTTCCCGACCTTGATAACACCTTTCATGGGCGATACTTTGATAAAAACATGATCTCCAACAGAGAACTCTATATCTTTCCATTTTCTAACCATATAGCTTTTCTGCCTAGATTAAGCTTCCTTCATTCTTGTACTTATCAACTCAGTCTTCTCTGCGGCTTCTCTAATCAAATTTGGAACGAGTACTAATATATCTCCGGTCTCTAACCAACATACGGAGGATTTGCATAGGCTCCATATAAAGACTCAAATGGTGTCATCTCTATATTAATCTTATAAATATTGTTATAAGAAAACTCAACTAGGTGTAGGTTGTCTTCCCATGATCCTCCAAAGTCTAATGCATAATCTTTTAATAAGTCTACTAAGATCTTGTTAACTCTCTCTGTATGTCCATCTATCTGCGGATGGTAAGCGAGAATCATCTCGAGCTTGGTTCCCAAACTTTCTTGTATTCTCTTCCATAATTCGCTAGTGAATAAGGAATCTCTGTCACTAACAATACTACTAGGAATTTTGTGTAACCTAACCACATTCTTCATATATAGATTAGCCAATGCAGGTGCCATCCTGTTTGACTAAACTGGAATGAAACGGGAACTCTTGATCAGTTTGTCCACTATGACCCATAAACTTTCATTCCCTCTATTTGATCTCGGCAACCCATATATGAAATCCATAGAAATTGAATCTCACTTCCATATCGGAACATCTAATGGTTGAAGCAACCCACTTGGTTTCTGATGCTCGGCTTTCACTTGCTGATAGTTCAAACACTGTTTAACAGACAAGCTAACATCCTACTTCATTCCCTGCCAAAAGAAACTCCTCTTCATATCTTGATACATCTTCGTTTCTCTTGGGTAAATAGTAGACTACGAATAATGGCATTCATCTAAGACTTCCTTTCTTATGTCTCCCATATTTGGAATATATAATCTACCTTTCTTCCTCAACCATCCATTTTGGTTAAGACTGAAATCTTTCAAGTCATCGCTCTGCCTTCCATCCTTTTACTTTATGATCCATTCAGCCAAAACGTAATCCTCCTTCTGTTTATAAGCAATCCTCTTAATCAATACCGGTCGGACTTCTAAACAAAATAATATAGCATATCCTCCACTAGACCCAGCCTCTGATGTCCATTGCACTCTACAAGCGGTCAAGGCTTCCAAGTCCTTCCATTCTGCTATCATAGCTAATACTGCATTCTAATGCCTCCTACTAAGTGCATCTGCAACCTTGTTGCCTTTCTCTGGTGTGCATTATATTCCGAAATAATCAGCGGCTAAAAATTCCAACCATCTCTGTTGTCAAATGTTCATCTCCTTCTGAGAGAACAAGTACTTCAACGACTTATGGTCGGTATACAGCTTGAACCTTTCTCCCAAATGTTAATTTCTCAACACCTTCAAAGAAAAAATAACTACAGCTAACTCCAAGTCATGCATTGAATACCTGACCTCATATGGTCTAAGCTGTCTAAAAGCGTAGGCAGTCACTTTACCTCTCTGCATTAATATAGCTTCCAATCCAGTACCGCAAGCATTTGTATAAACAACTAAATCTTGATTCCCCTCTGGAACCACAAGTATAGGTGCATGGGTCAACAAGTGTTTCAAGCTTTGGAACGTTTCTTCACACTTATCGGTCATACAAACTTCACATCCTTTTGCATTAAATTGGTCATCGGCGCTGCCATCCACGAAAAATATTTAATGAACCTTTGATATTATCCAGCCAGGCCAAGGAAGCCTCATATCTCGGTTACCAATTCGAGTCTCTTACAATTATTAACAAATTCGATCTTATCTGGATCGATTACCAATTCTCTTTCTGAGACTGCTGACCAAGAAACTTCACCTCCTTCTTCCAGAAATGACACTTTGAAACTTTCGCCTTCAGTTGATGTTCTCTCAAAATCTCAAGAACCACTCTAAGATGAACTCCATGCACTTTCTCATCCTTAGAGTATATCAAAATATCATCTATGAACACTAACAAGAATCTATCCAAGTGCTTTTCGAAAATTCGGTTTATTAAGTCTACAAAGAATGATGGTGCATTTGTGAGTCCGAATGGCATAACTAACCATTTATATGACGCATTCCTTGTTCTAAATGTCATTAAAGATATACTATCTTCCGCTACTCTGAGCTGATGGAAACCTATGGCCAAATCCAACTGAGAAAATATCTTAGCACCACATAGCTGATCGAACAAATCGTCAATCTTAAGCAATGGATATTGATTCTTTATTGTCTTCTCATTCAATTTACGATAACTGATATATAGCCTTAATAATCCTTCTTGCTTCTTAACAAATACAGCGGCTACTCCCCAAGGCGAACTACTTGGTCTAATAAAACTCTTGCCTTCCAAATCTACCAACTAAGCCTTCAATTCCTTCATCTTTGTAGGCGTCATCCTACTTAGCGGCCTACTCACTAGTTCTGCTCCAGGCACCAGTTCTATTCAAAACACTATGGCTCAATTCGATGGTAATCCAACTACTAGCTCAAAAAAATTAGCGAATTCTCTGACTATGAAAACGTGATTTGACTCATCTTCCAACTCCATAACATCGAACAAAGCATTCACCTCACGACTTGGGTTTCTATGGTATAAACTATCCGATCACCGCAATCCGACCGTCTAAGTGATACTTTCCTATCCTAGCACAATATCCTAGCATTATATTTACTTAACCAATCCATTCCCAGTATGATACCGAACCCTACAAAGTTGAATACATGCAAACTGCAAACAAAAGTGTAACCTAGCAAGTCAAACTCTAAGTGGTCATACTTCATACCAAGTGTCGCATGCCTACCTATTGGATTTGCAACCCTTAAGGATATAACCAAATATGTGGGTTCTAGGTTAGGCATATTTACTAAACATCGACATAAAAAAGAATGTGATGCACCAGTATTGAAAAAAAAACAATAACAAATATAACATGGATCTAAAGCATACCTCATAATACTGCTTTTCCTTTCTCCTGCACTGTCTGCTTCGAGGTAGTAGGTTCCAATATAACTACTTGGCCTTTCTCTCCTTTTTATGGCTCTTTACATTGGTTCTTGTAGAGCTCCACCTAATCACAATTGAAGCATCTAACTCCTTTATTCTCATCAGCCTTTTTTCCTTTGTCTGTCCGGCACTCATGAGCATAATGGCATTTCTTATCACACTTGTAACCAACCACTTTAGATTTTCCCTTCTTCGTTGCTCCTCCTTTCCGAGCATTCTTCTTATGGAAATTTTTTCTCTTTGGCCACGTCCAACCTGGACCTCCTTCTTCTTCTCCAAACAAGCTAACATCTCTTTCTGTCTCAATTCCATTTCTACAACTACATCACATGGATCTCTAATGTGCGGCAAAGTAGCCCTATCCAATTCTGGCTTCAAACTTCTAATGAACTTCTCGTTCCTTTTCAACACCGTGTCAACGGTGGAATACCCATGCCGGGCCAACTCCTCGAATCTACTAGCATATTCCAGAATTGACATTTCTCCTTGCTCAAACTCCGCAAACTTCCTAAAAGACAGGTTGCATCATTATTGACATGAACCTTTCCTGGAATCTTCTCCTAAACTCAACCAATGTCATCTCCTCTTCATTTACCCCGGTTGTCACATTGTTCCATCAAAACAAAGCAGCCCCTTGAAGCTATCTCGAGGCAAGCCTCCTCTTCTACTCATCGTGGACTCCTAAATCAGCTAATATCCTTTCACAATGAAACAACCAGTTCTCCACCTCCATAGCATCTTTGGTTTCGATAAATAGCTTCCCTCCAAGCCTACTATAGTCTCTTCTCAAGTTAGCATACAAATTGACTACTGGAGCTGGTTGAACTCCTCCCACAGCATTTCCTTCAACAACCCCAGCAATGATTTCATCTTGCATCATGTTTACGAAAAAATGATACATAGCTCCCATGTCCACTTGGGGAACCTCAGCATCAATATTCCCAGCCTGAGCCTGACCTTGACCTCTTCTAGCATTTGGTCGGGCATTTCCATTAGTAATGGTGTTGTCTCCTCCCATATTAAATCTACATCTTCATCTGTCCAAATCTGTAGTCGGGACTCATGAGATACAGAAGAATAGCCTAACAAAGATAGGGGTCTATAGATAGATCGTATACTTATATATGGCTAATACAAGTACATTACAATAATGTTATCCCATAACCCGATTTTAACTCTAATTTCAAGGGATTACGTTTTCAAAAGTCATTTTTAGTTAAAGTATTTCATAAACCTATGCTTTGATACTAAGTTGTAACATCCCCTATCTAAAGGCCCAAAGCTAAGCACTATAGATGTTGCAGTCGTCCAAAGTATTAAATTTCGAAGACTAAATACTGCTATGTTAATGTTATCTATAATATCAGAAGCACTTGAATATGAAACAACACATATTTCAAAACATAATTTTTCATTACATTTCGAAACATATGTTCCACATTCATAATACAAAATCCCAAAGCATTTCCCAAGCGATGATAAAATATTCTTGTTACAAAATATGTGTAACGACCCTGGATTTCGGCCATGTTTATTTTAATAAATATTTAGTCTAATTAAATAAAATGTAAACTTCTTATTTTAAAAATGATTTAATCTTTTCGAATTATTGTCATTTTATTTGCATAGATTTGTATTTTGAGAAGGAATTTGAATTTGAAAATTTGAAATAAATCTCTCAGTAAAATTCACAATGAAAATTTAACTTATATAATTAAATTAACATAAAATTTATCTTGTATAATTGAATTAAAGCACTCTATCTTATTACATTTGATAAATAAATGTATATGAATGATAATGTTCAAAATAAAATCAAAGTTTATCAATAAAAAGTAAATGTAAAACATAAGTAAACCATATTGAATCTAATTTAAATATTGATAGCTAAAATACGAATAAATATAAGTATAAAATATAAATACACCATATTGAATATAACTTAATTATTGATAGTTAAAATACAATTAGAAATAAATATAAAAATAAGTATAAATGTAAGTAAATCATATTGTTCATAACTTAAATATTGATAGTTTGAAATAACAATAAAAAAAACAAGGATTAAATAATTTTAGTAAACATACAATATAAACTGAAAATTTAAAGCACAAATGTATAAAATAAAATAAGCAAAAAGTATAAAATAAGAACAAAGTATAAAATAGAATGAAAACAAGGTATAAAGTGAAATCAGTCAAGGCATGAAAAGTTAAACCAGACAAGTATTTATAAATGAATGTCTTCATACACAAGCCATATAGCCTACCTGCAAAGTATATACCTTTATATAAATATCTATACACAGTAAACATTTTAATAAGTATGCAAACTAATTAAGAAACAAGACAAATATTTATACACAAAGTGTCTTCACACACAAGCTATATCTACCTGCAAAGTATATGTCTGCATACAAAATATCTTTATACATAGCAAAACAAAATGATAATAGTGTAAACATAATTGGAAACAAAACATTTAATGATATCTGCTCAAGCCTAACATTTTTTCTAGTCAAAATATTCACAAATCTTATCTTTTCAAAAACAAAAATCTGTCTAGTTAAAGCCAAAGGTAAAAAACAACAGTACCAGTTAATACCTTCTTTTATTCACCTGTTTTCTCTTCTATATATATATGTGTCCATCTTTTTGTTTTAGTTCGTTCAATAAGAAACTTTGCTACCCTGAGGAAGATAAAAACAAGAAAAAAGGAAGCAAATTCAACTTGAATTCAAACTAAAAATAGTCAGGATTCAAGACAGTTTCATGCTTCAGGTTTGCAAAAAAAAAATGAGAAGTGTTCTTTGTTCAAAAACTTTTCTGGTGAGTAAACATCAAATTTAAAGCTTTAAGTTCAATTTAAAACAGTTCATGATTTAATGATCATATGATTTGGTGTAAGCTTTATCTTATATACAATTCTGTGTGCACTGTACTCTCTATGTTGGTTACAGTTTGCAAATTTATTTTAAAAACACAAACTATTCTCATCCAAACATTGTTAAATCTGAAAGTTTTCAACTAAATCAATAGATTTAAACTTAAATTAAAAAATTTAGAAGATAATTTAAACCATATTGTAAAAATGCATCACTGTAATATTGATATACAGGTAATCAAGTGATAGTTGATAAAATCGATTGTTGTAAAATATTGATTCAAGATTATATATTGAATTCATAATGCAAGACATGATTTTTAAAACAAAAATCAAGATTTTTAGATTAGAATTTTAAGAGCAATTTGTAAATAAACAAAAATTGCATTTTTGCAAATTTCTGGTTATCGATTCAATTTAAATTGTTGAAACTCGAATTAAAGTTAGTATGAACATCATTGACCTCGGGAAAATTATCAGATAACTTTTCTTTTTCACAAATTATTGGGTCGAACCATTTTTAGGGTTTTATTTCTGTTTTTGCTCAAGTCTGTAAACATGGCGTGTTCATCTTCATTACGCGATCGAGTTGTACAAATTTCTGGTGGTGGGTTCCTTGGTGAGATGTCGAAGTGTGGCCGAAGTACGAGCGCCTCTGGTGATCAGTGCGATGGAGACGAGGTGGCTTTGACGTTTCGATTTAGCTTCAGGTTCGAGCAAGTGACTAATTTTCGATTCGAATTTCTTTGCAGTAATTCGAGTTTGGTTTTCGTGTTTTCGTGAGATTTGTGATTTGCCTGAACGGTTGATGTTTGTCGGAGTCAAGTCGTGCCGCCGTGTACGCGTACGGGAGCGGCGACGTGTATCTGCATCGTTGATGTCTGTCGTTACTCGAGTCGTGCTCGAGTTTTGGGATTGGATGCTTCAGGTTTGAGGACGAGTTCGAGCGTGAGTATGAACCTGATGCTATTTATTCATAGTTAAAACTTAAACTAAAAAAAAGAGTGTACAGGGAAGACTCGGGAGAGATAGGTGATTAACCCGAAGTAACGCTCGAGTTTAATCAAGGGAAGCCTCGGGTTTTTGTCAAACTGCTGTATTGCATTATTTAAATAATGTTAAGTAGATCACTTTCAACTGTTTAGCACTGTAAAACTTAATAAGGTTTAACAAATGTAAGTTGAAACTTAAATACTAGTTTTAATTATTTTATTTAATACTGTAACGATTTTTTAAACACTTAATAATTATTTTAATTTAGAAATTAATTTAAGTATAAAATTTAATTAACAGTAAAGTTTGTAGTTAATGATGATTTGATTTTCAAAGTTTAAAGAAGAGCTTTAAAATGTTAATTAAATTGAATAGTAATTAATTAATAATCTTAGGAAGCAATTAAGAATAATTACTTTTTAATTGTAATTAGTGATGGATTATAAGTAATAAACGAATTTGTAATCAGCTACTTACATTAATAAATAAATGATTAATAGTTAATTAATTAAGGAATTTAATTAAGAATTAATAATTGATTAATTAAGTAATTAGCAGTTAATAAATGGGTAATTAAGTTTAATTAGTTAGTAATTAAGGTCATTGATTAATTATTAAGGAATAGTTAAATAAGAAATTAAGTTAAATAAACTGATTGGGAAGTAATTAAGTTAATAGTGTGAAATAAAGTAATTAAGTAATTAAGACTTAATAATTGATTAAGAAATAATTAATTAATTATATAATTTGAATGGAATATGTAATTAGTTGATAATAAATTAACGATTGATTATACAGGACTAAGTAATTAATTCTCAAGTAATTATTTTAAATTGAATTAATTACAATGAGAATTTAAGATGTTTGCTTATGGATTGTTGTGTAAGTAGAATATCTGATTGTGACAATTATTTGATGATATACTGGGATGCTCTATGATATGTTCTGATATATCAATGATGATTGTGTATGATTTATCTGTGATAAATGCTATGTGAATTCAATCATTGAATTAAACTATTTAAGTTAATTAGAGAACTTGGCCTCTCAAATGGCATTTGGATTTCGATGAGACAGGGACCGGGTGTCATTTATGATTATCCGAAAACCACATCGATCCAAATTAAACGTTAGGTCGTGAATTCTAAAGTGAAGATCGAGATGGTGTTTTCAGAATGCAAGGGTTATCGTCGTTGACTCTGGGTGATTCCGAAATGAGTGTAACGAGATAATGCCTTCGGTTTCGTTCGAACTCGGAATGAACTTGTATGGATTGAATGCTTTCAGCACATCGTCAGGCGGACGATGAGCATTCTAAGAAATATGTTCTATTAAGGTAAACGCGGCCTCAAGCCTCATCAACTGGGAATGGCTAAAACAGGGGAGGTGCGGCAAGGTTAGGTGGGTCATACCCAAGCAGGACGAGATATACCCCTGTCTAGATGTCCCTTTTTATTTCGGCTGTGTGGGCGGTTGCTAGCTACAACCGTGGGGTTATCTTGTTCGGGACTGTTCAGTAAGGAATGGTTCCGGCCTAGTGTTGTAGGGGAGTTAGGGTGGCTCCTCGGTAAGGTGATCTAGGCCACATACTGTGACGGACGGTACCCCAGTAGTCCTGCCATTGTATGGAATCCAATCTCCAATAAACGCCGTATGTTTTGATTGTGCCCAACTATGTTGGAATGTGAGATGTAAGCATTTCAGCTATTTCTGTATTTTACTTGGAAACCCTAGACACTATTCTAATATCATTGGATTTCCTATAAAATGTTTTGGTTAGCGTAAGGTAAAAACTTTCCCGTGTTTATGTGTGGGGAGTCTTACATGATACCTTTATTTTTCGAATGATTTTTAAAGTTAAACAGTTTTAACCCGTTTACTCAAACCAGACCCATGTCTGACCCGGAGTTTATATTTTGTTTTTCATAAACTCTTAGACACTCAAATTTTTATGAGTAGCCAAGTGATAGGTTTTGGACTTTGATCCTGGTGGAGCTTGGAGCAGGAGTTCCAGACGTATCTATATACCTATCTAGTTCCTCTATGTAGTTGATGTATGCTGTATCTCTAATGTATGTATTGACATATGTATGTATGACTGTCATGTGTATGATATTGTATAACTCTGATATATGTAAACTATGTAATAGTTATGTGATGTATTATATTTTGTTCTATTCCGCTGTGAGATTCTGATGTTGTTTTGTCTTTCTTTCTGCTCTTTTCTATCTCTATCCCTTTCTTTCTTAATGATGATACATCTTTCTGGGAGTAGAAGGGCGGGTCGACACAGGTGGTATCAGAGCGCTAGGTTGAGAGAATACCTAGGCTCTTGAGTGATTTCTTTCTTGAGAGAGCGTATTTTTAATTTTGATATATATATATATATATATATATATATATTTCTACCTATATGTTGGGTTACCTGTTTTGGTTTTCCAATATAACTTATAAAGGTAGATAGGGTAGTGGTGTGTGTAACACGACTACAAACGGTTGGAGTTTGAATGGTTGAGGTTGGAAGTATATCCGTCGAGATTGTAGACCCATTACCATCTCGAGTGAGCTTTGGATTGTGTAAGGATTTAATCGATCTCTGAAGGAAACCTGTTGAGGTTCGTAGTTCATCTTTGAAGCGTAAGTTTGGGCGAGCTAGAGTTTGGATCTGTCGGTTGGCGGAAGCAAGTCATGATATCTTGATATCTTAAATGTAGTAATTGTGTGATGAGACACAGTGACTATGGATGTCTCCGAAGATGATTCTTTGGAACGAGTTAAGGAAGTATGTCTGCTTCTGTGTTATGGCTGAGCTCAGTAGGGTGTTTCTGTTTGATTCGAGGTCCGAGTTTCTCGAAGAGCTTGGATAGGAAGTCTTTGGGCATCTGAGTCAACAGTGCAGCTTGAAGTGTTCTGTGTGTCGTCGATAAGATTTTCTGGTTAGCAGTTTTTCTTGAGGTAATTTCAGAAGTAGCAGAGTGGATCCATTTCTTCGATGGATTGACTCGATAAGTATGAGGCTGTTCTGAATTGTGATGAGGGAACAGTTTCTTTAGAAACTGATTTGGGTAGAATTGCCAGAGTGTCGTGTGATAATTCTGGAAATTTGCATGAGTAGTCTTTTACATGGAGTTAAGACTTCTCAAGAGAAGATTGAATATATTGATATGATTTTCCTGGTGTATTCGAGGAAGTCAAGTGTTTGCCTCCGCGATGAGAGATAGAGTTTCATATTGATTTGATTCTAGGAGCGGTGTCGGTGATCCTGTCTAGTAGGAGGATGACTCCTAGAGCAAGGGAAGATTTAGTTAAGCAGACTCGGGATCTTTTGGAGAAAGGATTGTTTATGCTCAGTTCTTCCTTGTTGGGGTTTTGCGGCAGTGTTTTTCACTAAGTTGAATGATCGCTAAGTTCTGTTTGGATTATCGAGAATTGAATACGTTGTTCTGGTAGTCATCGAGGATATTCTGGTCTATTCTAAGTCAGAAGAAGAGCGCAAGAAGCATTTAAGGATAGTGTTGGAGACACCGAGGAGGCATATTTTGAGGCGAAGTTCTCTAAGTGACATTTCTGGAAATCGGAAGTTAAATTTTTAGGGCACATTGTTTTTGGTGAAGGTATCTCTATAGATCCAGCGAAGGTGGAGACTATTCTAGAATGGAAGCAACCGATGTCACCGATGGAAGTTCGCATTTGTTTGGGATTAGCTGGCTACTACGGGAAATTTATCAAGGATTATTCCAAGATTTCTTCACATCTGACCAAGTTGACAAGGGAAAGAAGCTAAGTTCAAATGGACATTCCAGTGTGAAGAAGCTTTTCAAGAGTTGAAGTCGAGGCTAACCGGTGCACTAGTGTTTGCTATTCCGGATGGGAAGAGCAAATTTGAGTTTATATAGATGCTTGTATAGTTGGTTTGGGAGCAGTATTGATGCAGGATGGAAGAGTGATTGCGTATGCGTGTCGGCACTTAATGCCACATGAGGGGAACTACGCGAAGCACGGTCTTGGATTGTTAGCTATTGTTTTTGCTTTGAAGTTTTGGAAACACTATATCTTGGGAGAGAAGTTTGAGTTATTCACGGGTCACACACCATTGAGATATCTTTTCTTTCAAAAAGGATATTAATCTGAGGCAGCAGTGGGTCGAGTTTCTGGCATCATATTTGGATATTCTGTATACTTCGAGAAAGGCTAATGTTGTGGTTGATGCTTTTAGCAGGAATGCAGGTTTGTTTCTTTTGGAAGTTGTTCCATCTCTCCTGGTCAGAATCATTAGTAAGAAAATGGAGGATAGATCTTTTGGGGAACTGATTCTTGGAACCCAGGATGGTCGGTATTCTGATTTTAGGGTGGACGATAAAGGTGTTTTGAGGATTAATTGTCGTTGGTATGTGCCTAATATAGATAGATTAAGGCAAGAAGTCTTAGCTGAGTGTCATCGCTCCAGAATGAATATTCATCCAAGAATCTCTAAGATGCATAAAGATATTAGAAGAATTTTCTGGTGGCCGAGCATGAAGAGGGATGTAGCTGCTTTCGTTAATAGTTGTGTTATCTGTCAGCAAGTAAAAGGAGATCAACAGAAGTCAGCCGGTTTGTTGCAGTCTTTGGGAAATCCCAGAATGGAAATGGGAGATGATTTTGATGGAGTTCATCGACGGTTTTCCAAGAACCAAGGAAGGAAACGATGAATATGAGTTATTATGGATCGTTTAACTAAGAGTGCTCATTTTATACCAGTTAAGGCAACTTGTACTACAGTTTCTCTGGCAGATATTTTCTTAAGGGAGATAGTCAGATTGCGTGATGTTCCTATAGCATAGTAAGTAATCGTGATCCTATCTTTACCTGCAAAATGTTGAGATGCTCCGCAATCAATTATGGGAACAGGTTTTAGATTGAGTACAGCCTAACATCCTCAGATAGACGAACAGACGGAGAGACTGAACCGTATTCTAGAGGATATGTGGCGAGCTTGTGTTTTGGATTTTGGTAGAATTCTCATGTAATAACAGTTATCGTGCGAGTATCAGGATGGCTCTTTATGAAGCTTTATATGGAAGACAGTGTAGGATCCCCATTCTGTTGGATAGAGTCGGAAGATCCCTTGTGTTTAGGCCAGATTTGTTTCCTGAAGCTTCTGCTAAAGTTGAGCTTATCAAAGGAAGAATGAGAGCTGCTCAGGACCGTTAGAAGGAGTACGAGGATAAGAGAAGGAGACAATTGGAATTCAAGTGATTTAGTTTTTGCCAAAGTTTCCCTGATTAAAGGAGCTGTTAGATTCGGAAAGACGTGAAAACTTGCTCCGAGATATATTGACCATTTCGGATACTGGAAAGAGTTGGTACTGTAGCTTACGGAGTTGAATTGCCAGAACGGATGTCTGGAATTCATAATGTATTCCATGTATCCCATCTAAGGAAATTTGTTCAGGATCCATCATTAGTTGTGGAACCGGTATTTCAGGAAGATTTGGAAGTCGAGCCGAATTTGATTGTAGTCAGGAATCCAGTTCGGGTTGTTGATCAAGATGAGAAGCAACTCAGAAGCAAGGTAGTGAAGCTTGTCAAAGTGCAGTGGAGCGAGGGTCCTAGAGATTGCACCTGGGAAACTCTAGTACTTTTAGGGAAGCTTATCCGGATTTGTGTCCGGATAGCTAGTGGTGTTTGTTAGGATAGATTGCTTAGTTGTTTGCTAATGTATGAATGGTATGTATGTTTGAATGGATGATATGAAAGCTTTTAAATTATCTTTGTTTTAAAATTTCGAGGACGAAATTCATTTAAGGGGGGAGGAATGTAATGACCCTGGATTTTGGCCCTATTTATTTTAATAAATATTCAATCTAATTAAATAAAATATAAACTGATTATTTTAAAAATGATTTAATCTTTTGGAATAATTGACATTTTATTTGTATAGATTTGTATTTGAAAAGGAATTTGAATTTGAAAATTTGAAATAAATCTCTCAGTAGTATTTACAATGAAAATTTAACTTATGTAATTAAATTAAAATAAAATTTATCTTGTATTATTGAATTAAAGTACTTTATCTTATTGCATTTGATAAATAAATATATATGAATGATAATGTTCAAAATAAAATCAAAGTTTATCAATGTAAAATATAAGTAAACCATATTGAATCTAATTTAAATATTGATAGCTAAAATACAAATAAATATAAGTATAAAATATAAATAAATCATATTGAATATAACTTAAATATTGGTCGTTAATATACAAATAGAAATAAATATAAAAATAAGTATAAATGTAAGTAAATCATATTGTTCATAACTTAAATATTGATAGTTTGAAATAAAAATAAAAGGAAACAAGGATTAAATAATTTTAGTAAACATACAACATAAACTGAAAATTTAACACACAAATGTATAAAATAAAATAAGCACAAAGTATAAAATAATAATAAAGTATAGAGTATAATGAAAACAAGATGTAAAGTGAAATCAGTCAAGGCATGAAAAGTAAACCAGACAAGTATTTATAAATGAATGTCTTCATACACAAGCCATATAGCCTAGCTGCAAAGTATATACCTTTATATAAATATCTATACACAGTAAACATTTTAATAAGTATGCAAACTAATTAAGAAACAAGACAAATATTTATATACAAAGTGTCTTCACACACAAGCTATATCTACCTGCAAAGTATATGTCTGCATACAAAATATCTTTATACACAGCAAAACAAAATGATAATAGTGAAAACATAATTGGAAACAAAACATTTAATGCTATCTACTCAAGCCTAACATTTTGTCTATTCAAAATATTCACAAATCTTATCTTTTCAGAAACAAAAATATGTCTAGTTAAAGCCAAAGGTAGAAAACAACAGTACCAGTTAATACCTTCTTTTATTCACCTGTATTCTCTTCTATATATATGTGTGTCCATTTTTTTTTTTAGTTCGCTCAATAAGAAACTTTGCTAGCCTGATGAAGATAAAAAACAAGATAAAAGGAAGCAAATTCAACTTGAATTCAAACTAAAACAGTCAGGATTCAAGAGAGTTTCATCCTTCAGGTTTGCAAGAAAAAAAAAATGAGAAGTGTTCTTTGTTCAGAAACTTTGCTGGTGAGTAAACATCAAATTTAAAGCTTTAAGTTTAATTTAAAACAGTTCATGATTCAATGATCATATGATGTGGTGTATGCTTTATCTTGTAACAATTCTGTATGCTCTATACTCTCTGTATTTGGTTACAGTTTGCAAATTTCTTTTAAAACTCAAACTATACTCATCCAAACATTGTTAAATCTGAAAGTTTTTAACTAAAACAATATATTTAAACTTAAATTAAAAAAATTTGAAGTTGATTTAAACCATATTGTAAAAATACATCACTAGAATATTGATATACAAGTAATCAAATGATAGTTGATAAAATCGATTGTTGTAAAATAATAATTCAAGATTATAAACTGAATTCATACTGCAAGACATGATTTTTAAAACAAAAATCAAGATTTTTATATTAGAATTTAAAGAGCGGTTTGTAAATAAACAAAGGTTGCATTTTTGCAAATTTCTGGTTATCGATTCAATTTAAATTGTTGAAACTCGAATTGAAGTTAGTACGAACATCATTGACCTCGGGAAAATTATCAGATAATTTTTCTTTTTCATAAATTATTGGGTCGAACCATTTTTAGGGTTTTATTTCTGTTTTTGCTCAAGTCTGTGAACGTGGCGTGTTCATCTTCGATACGCGATCGAGTTGTACAAATTTCTGGTAGAGGGTTGCGTGGTGAGTTGTCGAAGTGTGGCTGAAGAACGAGCGCCTACGGTGATCATTGCGATGGAGACGAGGTGGCTTTGACATTTCGATTTAGCTTCAGGTTCGAGCAAGTGACTAATTTTCGATTCGAATTTCTTTGCAGTAATTCGAGTTTAATTTTCGTGTTTTCGTGAAATTTGTGATTTGCCTGAATGGTTGATGTTCGTCGGAGTCAAGTCGTGCCGCCGTGCACGTGTACAGGAGCGGCGACGTGTATCTGCGTCGTTGATGTCTATCGTTATTCGAGACGTGCTCGAGTTTTGGGATTGGACGCTTCGGGTTTGGGGACGAGTTCGAGCGTGAGTATGAACCTGATGCTATTTATTCATAGTTAAAACTTAAACTAAAAAAGAAGAAGAAGAAGAGTGTACAGGGAAGACTTGGGGGAGATAGGTGATTAACTCGAAGTAATGCTCGAGTTTAATCAAGGGGAGCCTCGGGTTTTTGTCAAAATGTTGTATTGCATTATTTAAATAATGTTAAGTAGATCACTTTCAACAGTTTAGCACTGTAAAACTTAATAAGATTTAACAAATGTAAGTTGAAACTTAAATAATAGTTTTAATTATTTTAGTTAATGATGTAACATTGTTTTAAACACTTAATGATTATTTTAATTTAGCAATTAATTTAAGTATAAA
Organism: Allium cepa; assembly: GCA_030765085.1. NCBI lineage: Eukaryota > Viridiplantae > Streptophyta > Magnoliopsida > Asparagales > Amaryllidaceae > Allium > Allium cepa. The sequence goes on along the minus strand of JASFAV010000035.1, from coordinate 44,950 downwards.
ATTTAATTAACAGTAAAGTTTGTAGTTAATGATGATTTGATTTTTAAAGTTTAAAGAAGAGCTTTAAAATGTTAATTAAATTGACTAGTAATTAATTAATTATCTTAGGAAGCAATTAAGAATAATTACTTTTTAATTGTAATTAGTGATGGATTATAAGTAATAAATGAATTTGTAATCAACTACTTAAGTTAATAAATAAATGATTAATAGTTAATTAATTAAGGAATTTAATTAAGAATTAATGATTGATTAATTAAGTAATTAGCGGTTAATAAATGGGTAATTAAGTTTGATTAATTAATAATTAAGGTCATTAATTAATGATTAAGGAATAGTTAAATAAGAAATTAAGGTTAAATAAATTGATTGGGAAGTAATTAAGTTAATAGTGTGAAATAAAGTAATTAAGTAATTAAGTAATTAAGTAATTAAGACTTAATAATTGATTAAGAAATAATTAATTAATTAAATAAATTGAAATGATTATAAATTAACTATTGATTATACAGGACTAAGTAATTAATTCTCAAATAATTGTTTTAAATTGAATTAATTACAATGAGAATTTAAGATGTTTGCTTATGGATTGTTGTGTAATTATAATATCTGATTGTGACATTTATTTGATGATATACTGTAATGCTCTGTAATATGTTCTGATATATCTATGATGATTGTGTATGATTTATCTGTGAGAAATGCTATGTGAATTTAACCATTGAATTAAACTGTTTAAGTTAATTAGACAACTTGGCCTCTAAAATGGCGTTTGGATTTCGATGAGACCGGGATCGTGTGTCATTTATGATTATCCGAAAACCATATCGATCCAACTTAAATGTTAGGTCATGAATTCTGAAGTGAAGATCGAGATGTTGTTTTTAGAATGCAAGGGTTATCGTCGTTGACTCTAAGAGTGATTCCAAAATGAGTGTAACGAGATAATGCCTTCGGTTTCGTTCGAACCCGGAACGAACTTGTATGGATTGAATGCTTTCAGCTTATCGTCAGGCGGACGATGAGCATTCTAAGAAATATGTTCTGTAAAGATAAACGCAGCCTCAAGCCTCATCAATTGGGAATGTCTAAAACAGGGGAGGGGCGGCAAGGTTAGGTGGGTCATGCCCAAGCAGGACGAGATATACACTTGTCTAGATGTCCCTTGTTATTTCAGCTGTGTGGGCGGTTGCTAGCTACAACCCCGGGGTTATCTTGTTTCGAACTGTTCAGTAAGGAATGGTTCCGGCCATGTGTTGTATGGGAGTTAGGGTGGCACCTCGGTACGGTGATCTAGGCCCCATACTGTGACGGTCGGTACCCCGGTAGCCCTGCCATTGTATGGAATCCAATCTCCAATAAGCGCCGTACGTTTTGATTGTGCCCAACTATGTTGGAATGTGATATGTTAGCATTTCAGCTATTTCTGTATTTTACTTGAAAACCCTAGACACTATTATAATATCATTAGATTTCCTAAAAAATGTTTTGGTTAGCGTAAGGTAAAATCTTTCCCGCGTTTATGTGTGGGGAGTCTTATGTGATACCTTTATTTTTCAAATGATTTTTAAAGTTAAACAATTTTAATCCGTTTACTCACACCAGACCCATGTTTGACTCGGTGTTTATATTTTGTTTTTTCATAAACTCTTAGGTACTAAAATTTTTATGAGTAGCCAAGTGATAGGTTTGGACTTCGATTATGGAGGAGCTTGGAGCAGGAGTTTCAGACGTATCTATATACCTATCTAGTTCCGTTGTGTAGTTGATGTATGTTGTATCTCTAATGTATGTATTGACAGATGTGTGTATGACTGTTATGTGTATGATATTGTATAACTCTGATATATGTAAACTATGTAATAGTTATGTGATGTATTATATTTTGTTCCGTTCCGCTGTGAGATTCTGATGTTGTTTTGTCTTTCTTTCTATTCTTTTCTATTTCTATCCCTTTCTTTCTTAATGATGGTACGTCTTTCTGGGAGTAGAAGGGCGGGTCATCACAGGTGGTATCAAAGCGCTAGGTTGAGCGAATACCTAGGCTCTTGAGTGATTTCTTTCTTGAGAGAGCGTATTTGTAGTTTTGATATATATATATATATATATATATATATTTCTACCTATATGTTGGGTTACCTGTTTTGGTTTTCCAATATAGGTTATAAAGGTAGATGGGGTAGTGGTGTATGTAACATGACTACCAATGGTTGGAATTTGAATGGTTGAGGTTGGAAGTATAACCGTCGAGACTGCAGACCCATTACCGTCTCGAGTGAGCTTTGAATGGTGTAAGGATTTCATCGATCTCTGAAGGAAACCTGTTGAGGTTCGGAGTTCATCTTAGAAGCGTAAGTTTGGGCGAGCTAGAGTTTGGATCTGTCGGTTGGCGGAAGCAAGTCATGATATCTTGATATCTTAAATGTAGTAATTGTGTGATGAGACACAGTGACTATGGATGTCTCCGAAGATGATTCTTTGGAACAAGTTAAGGAAGTATGTCTGCTTCTATGTTATGGTTGAGCTCAGTAGGGTGTTTCTATTTGATTCGAGGTCCGAGTTTCTCGAAGAGCTTGGATAGGAAGTCTTTGGGCATCTGAGTCAACAGTGCAGCTTGAAGTGTTCTGTGTGTCGTCGATAAGATTTTCTGGTTAGCAATTTTTCTTAAGGTAATTTCAGAAGTAGCAGAGTGGATCCATTTCTTTGATGGATTGACTCGATAAGTATGAGGCTGTTCTGAATTGTGGTGAGGGAACAGTTTCTTTAGAAACTGATTTGGGTAGAATTGCCAGAGTGTCGTGTGATAATTCTGGAAATTCGCATGAGTAGTCTTTTACATGGAGTTAAGACTTCTCAAGAGAATATTGAAGATATTGATGTGATTTTCCTGGTGTATTCGAGGAAGTCAAGTGTTTGCCTCCGCGATGAGAGATAGAGTTTCATATTGATTTGATTCCAGGAGCAGTGCCGGTGATCCAGTCTAGTAGGAGGATGACTCCTAGAGTAAGGGAAGAGTTAGTTAAGCAGACTCGGGATCTTTTGGAGAAAGGATTGTTTAAGCTCAGTACTTCCTTATTGGGGTTTTGCGGCAGTGTTTGTCACTAAGTTGAATGATCGCTAAGTTCTGTTTGGATTATCGAGAATTGAATATGTTATTCTGGTAGTCATCGAGGATATTCTGGTCTATTCTAAGTCAGAAGAAGAGCGCAAGAAGCATTTAAGGATAGTGTTGGAGACACCGAGGAGGCATATTTTGAGGCGAAGTTCTCTAAGTGACATTTCTGGAAATCGGAAGTTAAATTTTTAGGGCACATTGTTTTTGGTGAAGGTATCTCTGTAGATCCAGCGAAGGTGGAGACTATTCTGGAATGGAAGCAACCGATGTCACCGATGGAAGTTCGCATTTGTTTGGGATTAGCTGGCTACTACGGGAAATTTATCAAGGATTATTCCAAGATTTTTTCACATCTGACCAAGTTGACAAGGGAAAGAAGCTAAGTTCAAATGGACATTCCAGTGTGAAGAAGCTTTTCAAGAGTTGAAGTCGAGGCTAACCGGTGCACTAGTGTTTGCTATTCCGGATGGGAAGAGAAATTTTGAGTTTATACAGATGCTTGTATAGTTGGTTTGGGAGCAGTATTGATGCAGGATGGAAGAGTGATTGCGTATGCGTGTCGGCACTTAAAGCCACATGAGGGGAACTACGCGAAGCACGGTATTGGATTGTTAGCTATTGTTTTTGCTTTGACGTTCTGGAAACACTATATCTTGGGAGAGAAGTTTGAGTTATTCACGGGTCACAAACCATTGAGATATCTTTTCTCTCAAAAAGGATATTAATCTGAGGCAGCAGCGGGTCGAGTTTCTGGCATCATATTTGGATATTCTGTATACTTCGAGAAAGGATAATGTTGTGGCTGATGCTCTTAGCAGGAATGTAGGTTTGTTTCTTTTGGAAGTTGTTCCATCTCTCCTGGTCAGAATCATTAGTAAGCAAATGGAGGATAGATCTTTTGGGGAACTGATTCTTTGAACCCAGGATGGTCAGTATTCTGATTTTAGGGTGGACGATCAAGGTGTTTTGAGGATTAATTGTCGTTCGTATGTGCCTAATATAGATGGATTATGGAAAGAAGTCTTAGTTGAGTGTCATCGCTCCAGAATGAATATTCATCCAGGAATCTCTAAGATGCATAAAGATATTAGAAGAATTTTCTGGTGGCCGAGCATGAAGAGGGATGTAGCTGCTTTCATTAATAGTTGTGTTATCTGTCAGCAAGTGAAAGAAGATCAACAGAAGTCAGTCGGTTTGTTGCAGTCTTTGGAAAATCCTAGAATGGAAATGGTAGATGATTTTGATGGAGTTCATCGACGGTTTGCCAAGAACCAAGAAATGAAACGATGAATATGAGTTATTATGGGTCGTTTAACTAAGAGTGCTCATTTTATACCAGTTAAGGCAACTTGTACTACAGTTTCTCTAGCAGAGATTTTCTTGAGGGAGATAGTCAGATTGCATGTTGTTCCTGTAGCATAGTAAGTAATCGTGATCCTATCTTTATCTGCAGAATGTTGAGAGGCTCTGCAATCAACTGTGGGAACAAGTTTTAAATTGAGTACAGCCTAACATCCTCATATAAACGAACAGACGGAGAGACTGAACCGTATTCTAGAGGATATGTTGCGAGCTTGTGTTTTGGATTTTGGTAGAATTCTCATGTAATAATAGTTATCGAGCGAGTATCAGGATGGCTCCTTATGAAGCTTTATATGGAAGACATTGTATGATCCCCATTTTGTTGGATAAAGTCGGAAGATTGCCTTATGTTTAGGCCAGATTTGATTCATGAAGCTTCTGCTAAAATTGAGCTTATCAAGGGAAGAATGAGAGCTGCTCAGGACCGTCAGAAGGAGTACGCGGATAAGAGAAGGAGACAATTGGAATTCGAGTGATTTAGTTTTTGTCAAAGTTTCCCTGATTAAAGGAGCTGTTAGATTCCGAAAGATGGGAAAACTTTCCCCGAGATATATTGGAACATTTCGGATATTGGAAAGAGTTGGTATTGTAGCTTACAGAGTTGAATTGCCAGAACGGATGTCTGGAATTCATAATGCATTCCATGTATCCCATCTAAGGAAATTTGTACAGGATCCATCATTAGTTGTGGGACCGATAGTTCAGGAAAATTTGGAAGTCGAGCGAAATTTGACTGTAGTCAGGAATCCAGTTCGGATTGTTGGTCAAGACGAGAGGCAACTCAGGAGCAAGGTAGTCAAGCTTGTCAAAGTGCAGTGGAGCGAGGATCCCAGAGATTGCACCTAGGAAACTCTAGATAGTTTTAGGGAAGCTTATCCGGATTTGTGTATGGATAGCAAGTGATGTTTGTTAGGATAGATTGTTTGGTTGTTTGCTAATGTATGAATGGTATGTATGTTTGAATGGATGATATGACAGCTTTTAAATTATCTTCGTTTTAAAATTTCGGGGACGAAATTCTTTTAATGGGAGAGGAATGTAACGACCCTGGATTTTGGCCCTGTTTATTTTAATAAATATTTAATCTAATTAAATAAAATGTAAACTGATTATTTTAAAAATGATTTAATCTTTTGGAATAATTGTCATTTTATTTGTATAGATTTGTATTTTGAAAAGGAATTTGAAATTGAAATTTTGAAATAGATCTCTCAGTAGTATTTACAATGAAAATTTAACTTATATAATTAAATTAAAATAAAATTTATCATGTATAATTGAATTAAAGTACTCTATCTTATTACATTTGATAAATAAATATATATGAATGATAATGTTCAAAATAAAATCAAAGTGTACCTATATAAAATAAATGTAAAATATTAGTAAACCATATTGAATCTAATTTAAATATTGATAGCTAAAATACAAATACATATAAGTAAAAAAATATAAACAAACCATATTGAATATAACTTGATTATTGATAGTTAAAATACAAATAGAAATAAATATAAAAATAAGTATAATTGTAAGTAAATCATATTGTTCATAACTTAAATATTGATAGTTTGAAATAAAAATAAAAGGAAACAAGGATTAAATCATTTTAGTAAACATACAACATAAACTGAAAATTTAAAACACAAATATAGAAAATAAAATAAGCACAAAGTATAAAATTAGAACAAAGTATAGAATAGAATGAAAACAAAGTATAAAGTGAAATCAGTCAAGGCATGAAAAGTTAAACCAGACAAGTATCTATAAATGATTGTCTTCATACACAAGCCATATAGCCTACCTGCAAAGTATATACCTTTATATAAATATCTAGACACAGTAAACATTTTAATAAGTATGCGAACTAATCAAGAAACAAGACAAATATTTATATACAAAGTGTCTTCACACACAAGCTATATCTACCTGCAAAGTATATGTCTGCATACAAAATATCTTTATACACAGCAAAACAAAATGATAATAGTCTAAACATAATTGGAAACAAAACATTTAATGCCATCTGCTCAAGCCTAACATTTTGTCTATTCAAAATATTCACAAATCTTATCTTTTTAGAAAACTCTGTCTAGTTAAAGCCAAAGGTAGAAAACAACAGTACCAGTTAATGCCTTCTTTTATTCACATGTGTTCTCTTCTATATATATGTGTGTGTCCATCTTTTTGTTTTAGTTCGTTCAATAAGAAACTTTGCTTACCTAAGGAAGATAAAAACAATAAGAAAGGAAGCAAATTCAACTTGAATTCAAACTAAAAACAGTCATGATTCAAGACAGTTTCATGCTTCAGGTTTGCAAGAAAAAAATGAGAAGTGTTCTTTGTTCAGAAACTTTTCTGGTGAGTAAACATCAAATTTAACGCTTTAAGTTTAATTTAAAATAGTTCATGATTCAATGATCATATGATGTGGTGTATGCTTTATCTTGTATACAATTCTGTGTGCTCTGTACTCTCTGTGTTTGGTTGCAGTTTGCAAATTTCTTTTAAAACTCAAACTATTCTCATCCAAACATTGTTAAATCTGAAAGTTTTCAACTAAAACGATAGATTTAAAATTAAATTAAAAAATTTAGAAGTTGATTTAAACCATATTGTAAAAATACATCACTGTAATATAGATATGCAGGTAATCAAGTGATAGTTGATAAAATCGATTGTTGTAAAATATTGATTCAAGATTATATATTGAATTCATACTGCAAGACATGATTTTTAAAATAAAAATCAAGATTTTTAGATAGTTTGTAAATAAAAAAGATTCCATTTTTGCAAATTTCTGGTTATCAGTTCAATTTTAATTGTTGAAACTCAAATTGAAGTTAGTATGAACATCATTGACCTCGGGAAAATTATCAGATAATTTTTCTTTTTCATAAATTATTGGGTCGAACCATTTTTAGGGTTTTATTTCTGTTTTTTCTCAAATCTGTAAACTTGGCATGTTCATCTTGGATTCGCGATCGAGTTGTACAAATTTCTGGTGGAGGGTTTCTTGGTGAGTTGTCGAAGTGTGGCCGAAGTACGAGCGCCTCCAGTGATAAGTGCGATGGAGATGAGGTGGCTTTGATGTTTCGATTTAGCTTCAGGTTCGAGCAAGCGACTAATCTTCGATTCGAATTTCTTTGTAGTAATTCGAGTTTGATTTTTGTGTTTTCTTGAGATTTGTGATTCGCCTGAATGGTTGATGTTCGTCGGAGTCAAGTCGTTGATAATTTATTCTCAAAATTTATGGAGTAATTTAACAGAATAATGATAATTTATTCTCAAAATTTATGGAGTAATTAATAAAGGAAAAATGGTTTACCTTTTAGTTAATTAAGATCTTAAGTTATTGATTACTTATTAAATAATGAAATAATTAAGGATAATTGCTTGATGATAATAATAAAGAATAATTAATAAATTTCTTCGTCAATGATTAAAAGGTAATTACTCAATGTAATTTATTTGTGATTAATTAATCAAGTGATTAAGGGATACATTACTCAATTTAATTATTTTGTGTAATTAAATTTAAACCTAATTACTTTGTAATTTGTTTGAAAACTAATTATTTTGTGTAACTAAATTGAAGCCAATTACTTTGTGTAATTAATTTAAAGCTAATTAATTATTGCGATTAAATTAAAGAATAATTAATGTAAAATAATTAAAGGATTTATTAATTAAAATTAAAAAGTAAGTAATTAAGGGTAGTTAATTACTTAAAGATAATTACTTAATGAAGGTAATTAAGGATAATTAATTAATGATTACAGGTTGATTAATGAGTGATTAAAGAATAATTAATTAAAGAATAATTAATTAATGTGATTAATTAATTAAGGTAATTAATTTAAGGAAAATTAATTAATGTAATATTAAAGTATAATTAGTTAATGAAAGTGGTTAGGGATAATCACTTATTGTAATTAACTAAGGATAATTAATTACATGGTAATTAATTAAGGGTTAATCAATTAATATAATTAATTAAGGATAATTAATTAAAGCATAGTTAAATAATTGAAGGTTAATGATTAATGATTAAATGTGGATTAATTTATTATTAAAGGTTAAGTAAAAATGATTAAAGAATAATTAAGAGTTCGTTATGGATGGGTTTCAGATATTTGTACCGCTTGTCACTCTTTTGGACACCTCTCTATTGATTGCCATCATTCTGAAGCCTCCGCAGCTGCTCCGAAGACTCCTTTACCGCGCCACCGTCGTAGGATCTGGGTCCCTAAGGTTTCTGCCAGTTCCTCTCTATCTTCTCCTGCTCCTGAGGTTTCGATGCCTGTTATGAGTGTTCCTTCTTTGCCTCGAGTTATGCATGTTTCACCTCCTGGTCCTGAGGTTCCTAGTGTTGATCCTGTCATCCCTTTAGTTGCTCCAGACCCTTTCTCGCTGCTGCCTCCTGTAGCTTGGGATGAGGCTGAAGGGTGTTGGATTGATCCCATTTCTGATATGAGGTATAACCCGGAAAGTGAATCTTTCTTTCGGTTTGTTTCTGACGATCATCTTGACCTTAGGTGCCTTCGCTACAAACAATCTGGTGACTCTATAGTTCTTGATGTGGACGGTATCGATGCGAGATCTAATTCTGACATGCTTGCTGATCCATCCTGGGATCGATCTTTTATCTACTGTTCTGATGATGTGGTTTACGACTCTTGTCTTTCTCTTCGGTTTTGCCCTTTTGCTGGTCTTTCTGGGTCTGTCCCTGTGTGCACTTCTTTAGTGTCTGGGGTGGTTGGTGATTCTCCCTCCTCGGGGGAGTTCTAGTTTTTTGTGTTACTTATAGTTGCGTGACATAGCTGTCACGTACCTGTGCTGTTTCTTTCTGTTTTTTAGTAGTCAAGGTGCTATTACCTTGCTCCTGTACTTCAATTTTTATTACGTTCGTAATAAAAAGTGGACGGTCCACTATAAAACCGGCTGGCCTTGCCAAAAAAAAATGATTAAAGAATAATTAGTTTAAATGATTTGTAATTAATTTACCAGGATTAGTGAATAATCTGGTTTAAATTAATCAGATGATTATTTAACCTTACTTATGGATGTTTGGATTATATTGAATGCTTTGAATTGTTTGATATTTCTGACATGTGATGCTCTGTTTTGATTTGAGCTATGATGAATGTAATTTATTTATCTATTATTAATTTATGTTATCTATCTGTGATTCTGTGAATGAAGATGAGCGTTATAAGATTATACCACTTATCGATATTGTCGTGCTTGAATCCGTGATGATTGATGATGTTGTACGATTGTGTAAAACCCCCTGGATTACAACACACACACACAAATGTGGATTTCATGGGAAATTAGTTAAGTCATGGATATTTTGAATTTAAATATTATTTTGTTTAAAGGTGGATTTTGTGTCCAAATGGTTTGGTAGTGAATTAAATTGAACTAGAAAGATTTTGGAAAGGAAATTTGAAATCGAAACTTAGTTTGGATATATTATATCTTGTTAAAGTTTTGAAATTATTCAAAACTTATGGTTTGAAAGGGTTATATAAGTTATATATATATATATATATATAGAATCAAAACTATTTTAAAATTATTGTTTTGGAGATTGAATTTAATTCAATTTAGAACTTGCCAATTACACGGCGATTCGTTGATTTTCTGGTTTATAATTTTAAAAGGCTATAACTTGTGCATATTTAATCGGATTTTTCCGAAATGAAAACCTTGTTTTTCAAATAATAATAGCTTTCATATAAAGAAAGTATTTTCAAGTTGTGTTTAAAGGATTCCTAGTTTGAAATAAAAATAGTTTTGAAAGCTATTGATGAATCTTCGTGAAAAATTAGTGAAACTTTGTTTTCAAATTGAAGTGGATTTTAAAAATGAATATTTTTGTTTAAAAAGATCTGAAAATGGTAATTTGTTTAAACCATTTAAAAGAAAGGTTTTGGGTAATAATTTGTGACTTAACTATTATCCCAATATCCATATGTATTTAAATATTGCGCTTGTTATTCGGCTTAGCCGGGAGAGGACTTTGTGTCATATAACCCATTTCGAATAATGATACGATGAAATGGATAGCATTTGAAGACCAGTGGTAAAGACCGGGTAGTTTCCAAAACGAAAGGATTACCCGTCGAATGTCTCTGCACAGAGTCGCGCTAGTATAGAGATCTCCATATGTGATGGGGAGTCCGATCGGGATTGTGAGTTCCCGGAATGCAAGGGCTTCTTTTGAAGTGCCTTCGGTTCTGTTCGAACCCGAAACAGACTTGTATGGATGTATGTCTGACATTACACTTTGAGATGTAAAGCTGGTTTCTATCAAATACATTTCTGTTTGATGGCGGAGAATTTATTCTCTTAGCTTAACACCCTTCTCTGAGATGTACGAGCTCAGAGGTTATGTAATTGATGGTTACTAGTGATATATTCCCAATTTGGTAATGTGGCATACGTAGTGCTGTTGATTATTTGTTGATCAAAGCGTGGCTTTTGTGTAAAGTGTAGCTTTGTGGACGAGATCTCATCGGGACCTCACACCCCGGAAATGGTCAAAACAGGAAGAATGCGGAAAGGTTATGAGGCTCGCGCCCTTTAGGGTATGTCCATTCCCTTCTGGAAAAGGGTGGTGTCATGGTATGGAGCCCAGATATTTAACCGATGTGGTTACTGCAAATTTATTACTTTGTGGTTGTTGGTGTTGAGCGTTTGGATAAAGGTCGGTAATGACCGGGGATGGCATACTTGTGTAGTAGTTACCTGGCTACAGAGGTAACCCGGCCATGTGTTGGCAGAGAGCTGGTTAAGTTCTCGAAGTGTCCCTCCAGAGGCATACCCATGTGGCCCAGGAAGTTCCTTAGCCTGACCATTTGTTGGAAATCCAAAGAAACAATACGAGCACTGTAGGGTTTTAGTTGTATGACCTTTCATGGAATGTGGCGGTAACTTGCTATTGAATATGGTGGCTATAGTAGGCATACAATAATAGTTGTAAGCTGGCTAAGATTAATATTATACTTTCGAAATGTTTTTTGCACTATGCACTAATAATAATATCAAAAAGGTTTTCACGTATCAAGCATGTTTGACTATCATAAGGAGAAATCTCCTCCAATTGTGCGCTTGCATTGTGTGTGTGGCAGAAGGCCTTATGATAGTTTCATTTTCCAAAAAGCATTGCGGATTTCTTTTAAATTATTTTGTTTGTTTTTGATCAAATAAAACTGTTTCGTTTACTCACACCAGTCTCATGACTGACCTGGAGTTTATTGTTCCCTTTCTAAACACTGGGTGTCCATAATTTTCCACACGGACAGCCTAGAGTCATATTTTCAGATAGTCAGCCAGTAGGTATAGCATTTGGAAATCTTCTCCGGTCTTTGGATCTTGGCGATCGTATCGATGATTGGCCTGGCTTAATACAAGATGATGATGGTTCGAGCTTATTAGATTGGAATGCAGTTTTGGATTCTATCTTTCTTTCTATCCTTTGGAAGACCATATTGGTAATATTGTTCCGTTGCTGGTGCTATTATCTTTCCATTGTTGTGTATCTTTGATAGAGTAGATAATCATTTGTATAATATTGTTGTATCAAATATTGTATATCAACGAAGTCATTCATTTTCTTTCGCTGTGTTGTTGTACTTAATGTGTTATAAGCTCCGACGAACCAGATTCGACGTTTGAATTTGCGGCATTCGAATACGGGTGATGTGTTTGTTGCCGATTTTTGAAGGTTGAGTCAGGGGTATGTTTCAGATTTTCTTTTCAAAAAATATATCCAGACACATCTTGAATAAGCATCTATAAATGATATATAATATTTAAAACCATAGTAAGTGTCAATGGGAGCTGGTCCCCATAAGTTTGTAGCAACAAAGCTCTAGTAGTTTATTATATTTAGTTTTAGAATCTTTGAATCGCAGTTTATGGATTTTTTCCAAATTGACAGCAAGTACAAACATATGGAATGGAAACTTTATCAAAAGAAATTTTATTATTATTCAATATTCCTTTTACAATATCTACATTTGGATGGCCTAGTTTAGAATGCCACACATTAAACTTACTTATACTTCTTTTACTTCCAGATGATTGACACAGATTATAATACATATTTTTGTTTCCTGTACTTCTTGAATTAGGAAAAGTAAATTTGTAGAGTCCCTTTATTGTTTTACTCTGCAAAAAAAAGTTCTTTAATGTATCTCTTATTAAACAATATCTTGGATAAAATACAAAATACACATTGTTATCATAAGCAAATTGGGATAAACTAAGTAAATTCTTTTTAATTTATGGGACTCTTAAAAGATTATTGAGATAAAGTAATGTTTCACCTTGTATATAACCATAACCAGCATAAGAAATTTTAATTGACTCACCATTACCTATGTGTATGCATTGTTTACCTTTGTACTCTTTGTTTCCCAGATTTAGATTGTTGAGATTGTTAGTGACTTGATTTAGCTTTGGAATCCTGATATCGTGAGTCTTCTAGAATATCTTCTATTTTTGTTGTTTCAATGAAATTGCCCTTGGTAAAGTCTCTTTGATTTTTGGTTTCTTGCTGCATATTTGGCAGATTTTCACTTAGTCTTTGATTTTGTTGTCCAAGTGTGTAGTTGACATCAAATCTGAAATAGCATTTGTTTGCTGTGTGACTAGAACTTTCACAAATTTGACATCTTGGTCTACCACTATTGTTATTAGCTCATCTGCCACCTCTGCCTCTGTATCTGCTTGATTGATATCCTCTTTGACTGTTCTTATTTTCATTTCTTGATTGAGTTTTTTGTTGATTTTTTCCTTTATTTGTAACATAGTTGACAAATAGATCAAAAACTATCGGTTTTTTCCATTCTAATCTGCCTTCATGTGCCAAAAGAGTAGAGCGCATATATGATAAGGTTGGTGCAACATCCTTTGATGATATCACAACCATAATGGCTTCATATTCATCATCTAATCAACCAAGATTGACAAGATTTGTTCTACGTCAGTCACACCATAGCCTGTTGCTCCAAGTAAAACACAAAGTTGTTTTGATCTTTGATAGATACTCACGCATGGACATGTTATTTTTCTTTAGGTTTTTGCAACTATCTCTTGAAATGCAACACCCTTGCTGCTGATTGAGAACCAAATAGTTGCTCCACAATTGACCAAATTTCATGAGAATTCTTGCAACCTATCAACTGTGGTAATAAATTTGAACTTATTGTAGACAGTATACAAGAACATAGTAAACTTTTTTGCCTCTAATAGATTGTATGTTTGCTGTTTGCAATAGAATTTCCATTAATGTTTTTGACATGTTGCTCTGGTTCTTGTTTTTTGCCAAGAATTTATTCTTTCTACCCCTATCCTCTTACTACTGTTTGGACTTGAAATTTCCATAAAAATTAATTTGTTTCATCTAGCTGAGTTTGTATCAGTTGTGTCTGTGAAATTACTATAATTTTTGATATGTTGTCTCCAGCATTGGATAATACTAGGTTTGATCTTGGTGATGTTGATGAGTTGTTGTCAATATCTTATTTTGCCATGATTAATGCTCAAGAATGAAAGGCAGATTAATCAAAAGTGGAAAAGAAATCAGTAACTTGATTTGCAGACAGAAATCAGAGATAAAATGCTGAAAATTCCTTTTTTGATTTTTTGAAATTCTTTAAAACTGAAAACTGTTAGCATAGTTTAGTGATGATCTTGTAGTTTCTTGAATTTATGTAAACTGAAAGCAGCCAGAAAAGTTAGGTGATGATTTTTTGATAACTTTTCTTGGTGCAGCTTTGTGATGTTCTTGATAGATTGAGAATTCAGAAATTGTAATTGAGCAACTTCAGATGATGAGATAATCTCTGATGAACTGCAACTAATGCAGTCTATTTAAATGATAAGTACAGCTCTGATGAATATTGGCAAGGCACTGTTCTGTTTTTAAACAGTTTTGACATGCTCTGATACCATATTAGAATATGATGATTATGATGATTGAGAATGTTAATTTGCAAAAGAGTAATTGTTGTATTATTCATAGATGTACATGCTTTCAGTACTTGACTATTTATATAGACTTGATAAAAGAAAATAAAGAGTGGTTTGGGCATGTTTCTATATACTCAAGCCCATGAATCGATACCTGATATAACTTATACTATTCTTATTACAATCGGTTGTGCTCGTTTCTATACTTATTTCTAATAATCTGGTGTGGTTCGAAGATAGGGGCAATTTTGAAAAATTTGAAAATTGATGAAGTAGCGGGTGTGAAAGGAGGAAAACGAGTTGCGAATAGAATCAACCCTCTTAGACTCTTACTAAGAGTTATATCGAAAAACTCTAGATAGAAACATTATAAAATAAGTAAAAGGATTTTTTTTTTTGACTGGGGCTTGTTTTAAACTTCTTATCGCAAATGGCCTAGTTTTAAAACTAATATCAAATATAGCCATATTTTGACCAGCAACAAAAATTTAGATATAAAATTAATGCATAAACTTAGGTATAAATTGAAGCATAAATAAAGTCAGGCCGTGCACTTTGTTTTTTCGGTGCCCAGAAAAGATCTTGCACAATCCATAAGTGCGCAAGATCTAACTGTATAGCTTGCGCACTTATGGATTGCATAAACAATGCGTTAAAAAAATTAACTAGCGTGATCCGAATTTGCGCAAGTTATAACTAAAAGCAGGCCTATTTTGGTAATTAGTTTTTGCTGAGGCCTATTTGTGTTATTGTTTTTCAGAGATGCCTTGATTGAAAAATTATCATGTGCCGTAAGTAAATAATAAAAATTCTTGCATGTTTGTCTTGGTTTTGGTTTATGAGTTGTACTATTTGTTCTTATATAGACTGTTCTAAAAGCCTAGTGTCTGCAATTAAAGCTTGATGATCTTATAAATGCACAAAATACATTCACAAAGATGTCAACTTGTAAAAAGTTTGTTTTCATTCGTCGTTAACTAGAAATTGATGACCTTGAGTTTGAACTATCACGCTATGAATATAGTTATCTTAATAAAATCAAACTCTTATATCAGTAGTAGAGATGTGAATCTTGCCCTTCCACTCACATATATGTTTGTGTGCATGTGTGTATGCTTGTTTACACACGTAAGTCATCATATTGCCCTCTGATGAAAAGAAAAATGAGTGGTGTAGAGTTTGGTACTGACATAAATCCTCTTGATGTCATTTGAACATTTTTTTTTTAGACATAATCACTCATGGTTTTCACCAAAGCTTATTTACTAGCTTATTAAAAGAAGCTAGCAAGTTGCTGCTAGACATCCAATAAGTGCGTGCTTGCATGCTCGAGTGGATGTGCAATGTAGATCCCATATGTTTTCGTGAAACATGCTATATTTATTGCATACCAAATGCCTGTAGTATATCTTTTTTTTCATTTTCCAAAAAGAAAATTCTTTTATTTTGTAGCTGACTCCTACACTTACGTCAGTTCGACATGTTAATAAGACAGATGTAAAGATCCTTGGTTCAACTTTTGGGCTAAGACGTCGGACACGGTCTTTATATATATTGCACCCTTGATTAGACATGTCAAAACATGACCCAACACATTTATCCTACTTTTAAGGTTGGATCAACTCATTTATGAATTTTATTAAATAGTTTATGGGTTGGGTTGACCCAATTTTTAAAAGGGTTATAAGTTGGTAACTCATTTACCCATTTATTAAAAACATTAAATTTTAATATAAATTTGAAAAATAAGAATTTTGAACATGCAATGTAGTTTTCATGAAGGCTGATAGTTGTACTTAGAAAATAACAGGTCATTGCATCCTTGTATTTGAACTTCACCTAGTGTAGAAGCCGCTATTTTTTTTGTTCAGACTACAATAACTTCTTCATACTAACTCGGAATCAGACGAGACTTCGACCAATTAACTCCCACCCAAATTACGGAGAGTATGAAACACTTGGATACTTGATCATATGAATACATATTGTAGTCCTTCAAGGGAACTGACAGTTGTACTAAAAAATAACAGGCTATCACATCCCCATATTTGAGCTCCGTCTAGCGCATAAGCCGCTATTTTTTTTAGACTGCAATAACTTCTTCACACCAACTCGAAATCAGGCGAGACTTCAACCGATGAACTCCTACCTAAATTACAGACAGTATGTAACACTCGAATACTTCATCTTATGAACACATATTGTAGTTTTCCAAGAGGACTGACAGTTGTACTTGGAAAATAACAGGTACCACATGCCCATATTTGAATTTTGATAAAAAAAATAGAATTAAAATTTTAAATTTTTATCGAAATTCAAAACATAAAAATTAGAACTATTTTATATTTATTTGTCGTTTATTAGTCAAATCAAATTTAAATCTTTAAATGGGTTAAATGGGTAACTCGCTTATTGAACAGGTTTGGGCCATAAATGGGTTGGATAATAAGTGGAAAAAAAGAATGGGTCATAAAAGAGTTGGATCAAACTCGAACCAACCCACCCAACCCAGCCCGTTTGATAGGCCTACCCTGATATAGATATTTAGAAATTATGAAGCTGCAATTATTTTCTTTGATTTTACAACATATTTCTCAGCAAAATAGAAGAAATAGAATAAAAGCAACATTAAAAAAATTATTCATTTTTTTGGGGAAATGCAGTTTCTTTGATTATGAATGCTTCCATGGAAGATTTTGCTAGTTGTCCTCGCAATGGGGAACATAATGTATGCTATCATGTGCCTTGAATTACATTTAAACATACTAGTATAAGATCCATGCTTTGTACATGGACAGACGGGGGTAGTTAGTAAATGTCTTTAGTGGCTTAATTTTTATATTTTTAATAGTATTTAGATCTGTAGATATAAGAAGACATTCTCAAAAGAACTGGGGCACGCAAGGGTGATGCATTTGTTTTAGTACGCCAGTGTATCAAGGTTAAAGAAGTGTAATATGTACTAAGTTATCAATGATATTAAACCGTCTAATGCAAAATCAACCAAAATAGGTATCTCATTCCCAGATTAGCAACTTGCACCATTTTCCAACATTGACATACATTTATTGTTAACTTATCCATACCTTTTAAAACACATGGAACCATAGAAATGTTGGAATAATATTAATTTAACCAAATATCTTCAACCTGAAAATACTGACATTGAGACATAGCGAGCCGGGTTGCATTAGTTGCAGACCCATCATTAAGTTCGACAGCGCTTCTGTAAAGGAAACGTCATACTGTCCAATGTTTTCGTGACCCTATCATGCCACTTGTCCATTTTACTTACACTTGTAGTTACATATCTTCTTTCATTTACTAATGTCACAAAAGGTCATTTTTATGTTTATACCCTTAGTTCAAATTATTTTTGTCAATTTGTTTTTAACCCTTAATGTAAATAAACTTTCATATCTTAACATATGTCTTAATTTTAAAATGTTTATGTCTTTAATATTTTTACCTTTGCACAAATAAAATTTATATTTACACAAATAAAATTTTATCCCAATTATTTTTCACATCACAACCTTTAATTTAGCTCATTATATTTACATACATATATTTTTATATATTTTACATTCATACATTTTTTATTATTTATTTTTGTACAATTTTTAAAAGAAAGGAGTGATTAAAAAAAAATCTGGATTACATATTAACAAATAATCACTCTTTTATTTATATATGTATATATATATATATATATATATATATATAAAAGGATTCAATCTTAAAAATAATATTTTGAAAATTAGTACATTAATTCTTTGAAAAGTAATACATCTTCCAAATATTAATATATTTAAAAAAAATTAGAAAACAAACTATCATTAACTTTTTATTAATCTCAAAGCTTTAAAATTCTATTTATTTCCAATACATTTATTTTTCTAAATCTAGTATTTATTTATAAAATACTTATCCTCAAATTTCAAATCAAATTGCTGCTTATAACCTAAAATTTTAAGTTTATTCTAAAAATTTCTAATTAATTCACAAATAAATTCACAATTTATTTTTTAAAAATTAATTTAATTGCCAAATTAAATTTGGTAAATTTTCAAGAATATTACATTGAGTTTGAACTATCACGCTATGAATATAGTTATCTTAATAAAATCAAACTCTTATATCATTAGTAGAGATGTGAATCTAGCCCTTCCACTCACATATATGTTTGTATGCATGTGTGTATGCTTGTTTACACACGTAAGTCTTCACATTGCCCTCCGATGAAAAGAAAAATGAGTGGTGTAGAGTTTGGTACTGACGTAAATCCTATTGAAGTCATTTGAACATTTTTTAGACATAATCACTCATGCACCAAAGCTTATTTACTAGCTTATTAAAAGAAGCTAGCAAGATGTTGCCAGACATCCAATAAATGCGTGCTTGCATGCTCGAGTAGATGTGCGATGTAGAGCCCATATGTTTTCGTGTAACATGCTATATTTATTGCATACCAAATGCCTGCAGTATATCTTTTTGTTCATCTCCCAAAAAAAATTATTTTGCAGCTGACTCCTGCACTTACGTCAGTTCAACATGTCAACAAGACAGATGTAAAGACCTTTGGTTCAACTTTTGGGGTAAGACGCCGGACACACTCTCTAGATATACTCTAACATTGAATTTAGACCTGTCAAAATATGACCCAACCCATATATCCTACTTTTAAGATTGGGTCAACCCATTGACGAATTTTATTAAATGGCTTATGGGTTGGGGTGACCCTTTTTTTTAAAAGGGTTATAAGTTGGTAACCTATTTACCTATTTATTAAAAACATTAAATTTTAATATAAATTTGAAAAATAAGAATTTTGAACATGCAATGTAGTTTTTATGAAGGGTAACAGATATACTTAGAAAATAACAGGCCACCGCATCCTTATGTTTGAACTTCACCTAGTGTATAAGCCGCTATTTTTTTGTTCAGGCTGCAATAACTTCTTCAAACTAACTCGGTATCAGGTGAGACTTCGACCAACTAACTCACACCTAAATTACGGATAGTATGAAACGCTTGGATACTAGATCTTATAAACGCATATTGTAGTTCTCCAAAGGGACTGAAAGTTATATTTAAAAAATAAAAGGGTATGACATCCTCATATTTGAACTTCGCTAGTGCAAAAGCCGCTACTTTTTTGTTTAGACTGCAATAACTTCTTCATATATACTAACTCGAAATCAAGCTAGACTTCGACCGATGAACTCCTACCTAAATTACAGACAATATGTAATACTCGAATACTTCATCCTGTGAACGCACAATGTAGTTCTCTAAGAGTACTGACAGTTGTACTTGGAAAATAACAGGTACCACATGCCCATATTTGAATTTTCATAAAAAAATAGAATTAATTTTTTTTATCGAAATTCAAAACATAAAAATTAGAACTATTTTATATTTATTTGTTTTTATTAGTTAAATCAAATTTAAATCATTAAATGGGTTAGATGGGTAGCCCGTTTATTAAACAGGTTTGGGCCATAAATGGGTTGAATAATAAGTGGGGGAAAAAGAATGTATCATAAATGAGTTAGGTCAAACTCGACCCAACCCATTCTGATCCAACACAACCCGTTTGATAGGCCTACCCTTCATATAGATATTTAGAAATTACGAAGCTGCAATTATTTGAAAATTACTTTATTTGATATTACAACATATTATCTCCGTAAAATAGAAGAAATAGATTAAAAGAAACATTAAAAAAGTATTCATTTTTTTGGGGAAATGCAGTCTCTTTGTTTGAGTATGGATGCTTCCATGGAAGATTTAGCTAGTTGTCCTCGCAATGGAGAACATAATGTATCATTATGCTATCAAGTTCCTCGAATTACACACACATACACGTTTAATACACCAGTGTATCAAGGTTAAAGAAGTGTAATATGTACTAAGTTGTCTATGATAGTAAACCCTTCAATACAAAATCAACCAAAATAGGCATCTCATTCCTAGATTAGCAACTTTACAATTTTCCAACATTGACATACATGTATTGTTAACTTATCCTACCTTTTAAAACACATGGAACCATAGAAATGTTGAAATAATATTTATTTAACCAAGTATCTTCAACCTGAAAATACTAACATTGAGACACAGAGAGTCCGGTTGCATTAGTTGCAGACCCATCATCGAATTCGACAGCGCTTCTGTAAAGGAATCGTTATATTATCCAGTGTTTTCATGACCCTATCATGCCGCGGTCCGACCTCGAATAACCCTGAACCTTAGACCACCACGGTCTGGAACTCAATCGGACATCATTTATCCATGAACCTTGATCGGACCTTTAAACCAACGGTTCAACCGTCAATTTTACCTGGTTGAACCACGATTCTTTTGTTTTTTCTTACTTTCTCATCTTGTAATTCTCTCTTATTTTCATCTTTTGCATTGCTTTAAAGAAAATAAATAAATATATTTATTTCAAAAATCATAATCATTCCAAAATTTAAACTACTAACTTCATTATTTTGTTCTTCACTACTGCAAACTCTTCTAATACAACCGTAATACTTGTCAAGTTTGTTGTCATTAAACTTTCATCGTTGTGCACTACTACTTTACTATATACAATGTTGTAGTTGTGCTTTGCAACAACACAACTTCGGTTGCATACCTTGAAGACCATATACAGCTTGTGTATATAGCATCATTGTTTCAATATTTTTGTGTATAGTTTGTAGTTAAATATGCAAATTTTCCGAAAAAATAAATCACGGTTTTAACGGTTCAACCGGTTGAACCATCAAAACCTTAAACTTTCAATCATCATGGTTCAAGGCACGGCACGGTCATGAAAACTATGATATTACCACTTCACCATAAGCAGTATAGATCGGACAAAGAAGACCTATCATAATTGGGTTCCATATACCAACAAACGAGGCAAGCTAAGGACAGTAACTTTGATAATATAGTCGCTCTACTTGCTTGATAGCAAAAGTGGCAATACCTGTGGTATAAATCAGGAACGCATATAATATAATGCATAATTAATGAAGCATGCCTATATATACACTTTTAAAAAGAAGCCTACATTTGTATTATTCAGATCATCATCTGACTGTGTTGCCTTTGAATATTGATAAGGAGCTGCAAACAATATAGTATCTGAATTAAGATAGACTTAGATCAATTTCAGCGATAGGTAAACGGGTCCTGAAAAATTCTTGATAATAATTTGGGTACATACAATTTGTTTGAACTGCAATTACCAATTTGATGCTTTCACAAAACACAAAAGAGGTTAGCAATGTTTGGTATACTAAGGACAACAATTCATTTCCAATAAAAGTTTCAAGAATTAATTAGACGTTAGCAAATGGGTACTAAATTGTATAAACCATGGTTTAAAATTCCGACGGAATTCCGGTTATTTCTGTGATTTAGTTCCGGTTCTGCTCATAAGTAGAACGGAATCCGGTCAAAATTCTAATTCCGGTCTACATTCCGAATTTACTTTTCAAATATTGAGAAAAACTTATAAAAATTAAAAAAATACAACAAACATACAGTTATTAAAAAAAGAAAACAAATTAATCGAGACAATAAATAAATGGAGAAGAAATCAAGTAGTTTTATAAAAAAAAAATTGTTATACTTTTATTCATTTACATCGAATCATAGTAAAAAATTCAAAATTTTAAAAATTGATCAAAGTTTTAAAATCTCAAATGAACAATACAAAATCTTATACAATAGATTTTTAATTAAAACGTGTATTTTATATGTAATGTAAATAATGTACCTTAAATTTATAACAGTATTGGATATTTATTAGCGTATATAGCAAATTAAAGCAAAAAAAGTACCAAAATTAAAAAACTGGAATAAAAGCCGAACTTTTAGGATTTTCGGAACGAAATCGAAAATTTTAAAATTATCCATGGCATGAACGGAATGGAAAACAAATGCGCGATTGAAAATAACATGTATGCTTACTAATAAAACTCACCGTATATATAGCATGAATTGTTTGTCACTGACAACTACAGGCTCGGTATCGAAGTCCTGGAAAAAAAATCGTTCTTCGTTGAATAGGAATTAATATTTAAACATTTAGTGCATAGCAGCAAAAATTGGATAGCACGGCAAAAACATTCTTACCGACAAATACGAATCACTGAATACCATTAGTAAATCAACGAATAAAATATAAGTAAACAGGAAAACATTTAAATATCTAAGTGGTTGGTGAAAATAAACTCTGAAAATCAATGATTAAGAAAATAGTTTATCAGTAGAAACATCTATTAGGATGAGCAAGTATATGATGAAAATGTAGTAGAATTAACAATCTAATGGCAATAAAACACAGACAATAATTATGTCAAATACTCATTATCATTGACAGTACTAAGACTTATTTAAGGCTACATTTGGTAGAAAACATGCCTTGTTATGTTCATGCCAAAGATCGACCCATCATTTTGGTCCGTTGGATTGACATGAACGAATTCATCTGTTGTCATCTGACGTATTGGATGATCATATTAATTAATGATAATACATACCTTGGTTGTCTTTTGAAACACTTTTAATACGTTGGTTCATTTTTCAAGAAAAATAATTAATATGCTCAAACATAATTAATAACTACAAAATAATTAGTAGTCAGTCAAAGTTGAATTTGTACTTTTTAATTAGTTGAATTAAACAGTTTGGTTACTTGCTGGCCAATCATGATAAGGATAATCCAAATATTACAAATCGGTTATAAAAAATTTATGGAGCACATTAGTTGTTAATAATCTTCTATTAGTTGTACACATCATAAGTTGGTACTAGCATATATTACGTAAATTAGAAAGCTGGTTTTAATTAGGTAACTGGGGATGTCCATAACCATTAAATATTCAAAGGGATATATGTATACAGATCAGGGATATATGTATACAGATCGGTGATTGTAGTTTGCTACATTTCTGTGTTCATGTTGTCATGTTCTGATTTTTTTTCCCATCTGACTTTTTACCTATAGTTTTTATAAACTTTATATCACTGTAAGAGGCTTGTGTACCTACATCTGTTCTGCATTTTGGAAATTCATGATTAATCCTCCCTTTTTATAATTCTTACTTAACAAATTTATTAGAATGCATATGGAAACTCCAATCTATGATGCCCTAGTTATAATTTTTTGGGTAATACTCTGCAATTAAAAGTGTTTTAAACAGCATTAAAGAAAAAATTTCAACTGCAAACATGGTTTATGAACAGAAGATACAGGCTTATATGGTAACTTTCGTTATTTTTTTTCCCACTCTTTTTACCGAAAGTATTGTTTTTCACTCTTTCTGTTGCTCGGTATGGATTAATACTGTTAAGTTAATTGGTATTAATTTTTTTATTGTTCACAACCGTGCGTCCACTCGTATTTATAATTTTTAAATGAAGTAAAACTTTTGCTATTTCGAAAGCTCTATTGTTGCTCACTAATCAATTCGTATATAAAGAAGTATTTAAAAACTTAACAGGTACATGTGCAAATGTTTTTCTCATTGGATTTATTTGCATCTTATTTTTACAACAATTATATTAATACAACTGTTCCCCCCGGCAGATGTTAGTGATACTACGTCAGCGGAATAAGATATTGATGTACATAAGGGCCTGGCTGTAGCACAAATGTCTCTCAACAATAGTTGACCATATAATTTATGCAAGTGAATTATCCTATGTATCACTGCAGCAATTAAATATGGTTTATGACCAAAAAATTGTCCACTTAAAGGTATTGGTTGCAACTAGCTCTAAACCACTCTAATAATACTATATCTAGCATGTGGTAGGCAAAAAATTTGACAAATGTATGCTAAATTTATATATTATTTCGTCAGGTTTTAATGAACACTTTTATTGTTTAATTTACGTAGACATATAGTTGATTCTTTACCGTTTTCAAACTTGTGAAACTGTCTAATCAATTTAAAAAATAGGCAACATTTGTCAGTGTTTTAAACTGTCTAGTATATCAACCACAATCAAGTGTCATTTGTATATATCTGTTAACAGTTGAGGTACATGATATCTACATTTCCATATAAACTATGCTGGCAGATATGGTTTTAAAAGTTGAACTATAAATTGTATTCATATTTCATACTTTGCACTTACTTTATTTCATTCTCCTTTTCTTATGTACTTAAATATTGTCTTAAATACGTTACTGCTACATATCAGCGTTAGTACAAATGATAACATTGCACATACATGCAATAGTTTGAATAATAGGTCTTTATTTTTGTTTGATATGGTAAATCGATGTTTTGCATTGCCATAACTATTATGGACAGTCTGAGAATTCCACCCTAGCATAAATCCTTATGGCTTGTTGTTATCTTACGGCTTACTGTTATCTAGTTTTTCAGTACACTTTACGTCTACTAAATTAATTTTGTGATCTAAAATGGATAATGATATACATTGAATACCATTTCTTAAATCTATTGTCCTTCACAAAATTCTTTGTGATTGATTTTTGGGACATGTTATTGGCCCTCATTAAACTTATATACCATTATTTATCGGTTTATATAGTATGTGAGTATGTTTGCTTCTGTCTTCGACAACCATGCTTTACAAAAGTTCAAAATAACTCTTCAGCTTATTTTGAAGTTTTTTTTACATACTTTTAATTTGAAAATTGTGTTGTTCTAAAACTGCTATATACTTCCCTTTATAATTTCACGTAGACAACAGGTCATAGATGTAACCCTTTTTTATCATAAGGGTATGATCAAGCAACCACTGTGTATACACTTCCTTTTGTGCTGGCCGAGATTTCAATATTTAAAAAACTTTAATCAACTTTTCTTCTATCAGAAAATTAGTCATTCGTTCATAGCTCATTAGCAAACACTTTTCAGTCATAAACGAATTATTATTATGGCCTGATGTGTGAAATTTCTATTTGGCCATATTCATTAAGGGGGATGTAATTATGTATTTTAGTGATAGTTACCTCTGTTGCTACGCTAATACTGCTGCATTGCGTTTCCTTCTTCATGTGGGTAGTGGAAGTAAGTTTTAAGAATCTTCTGATTCATTAAAAATTAGACAGGTGTACCATATCATGTAAGCATACTACAGTAAGCAAATATGGTAGAATAGAAAATTAGTAGAATAAAATGTAAATTATATTGGCATCGAGCATATAGGAAAATGTACAGATCACAATTTGTACATTAACATGATTGAATTTCCAATGTATCCGTACACATGCTGTGATGATTCAACGTTCCATATTACCTAGGTTAAAGAACGGAGTCGTATTCATGCAACATGTATGATCGTTGTTGTCCGGTTGATAGTCCAGCATGTTGTTTCCCCGTTTACCTAAACTTTTAAACATAAGAACTCCCAACAATTTTGTATTTCCAATCTTATTTTAACTTTCCAATTTTAATGCCAAATTCATGGTGTTCCTCCGGTTCACCAAGTCGTTAAAAAAACCATTGGCTGACATAACTTATACATCCCATTTATGTGTTTATAAGAGAAAATTCGATACCTGAATAAAACTCGAAGATCAAAATTATCATGTTGTACTATTTTTAAGGTTGTCAATGGATGCGTAGAAAATCGGACACTCGTCCGCATCCGTATTCGAAAAAGGGATATGTATCCGATAGTGAAAAAACAAATACATGTATGGATACAAAGACTTCCGCATCCAAAATTTATCCGTCGGTTTTTTTTTTCTACATTATATTTTATTTTATGTGTATTTAAGTCAATGAATGATATATATTTATTGTTTTATAAATTTAATATTTTATATTATATGCTTTTAATGCTTATTAATTGTCCAAAACTATTCATTATCATCATATTTGTTGATTTTGCATTATAATCAATGAGATTGAAAAAAAAATATGGTAACCAAAGTTATATATATGTTTCTTTGTTTATCAATCGTTAAAGGATATGATAATTATCTGATATCCGTCCATATCCACAAATGTGAATATTCGAAAATGATTCTGAATGCGGAGGCAGATATGATACTATCCAAATCCAAAAATATCCGTTGACAAACATAATTACAGTGTTTCAGTTAGAAATAAATCAATTTATATCAATGAACTTTTACATTTACAACAATAAAAAAGTCAATAAAATTCAGGTTGATATTATAACCTTCGGTTTGTCTAATCAGATTTTAGTTGTCATACAAATATGTAACTATATGTTAACGCTAAAATTGAACGCTAACACCCCAGTGTAAGTAGAGATAAAGTGAAAGCACCACCCGTCAATACAGGGATTAGAAGTATGTAAAAAAGTCACAGAAAAAAACAGTAAAGAGACAATAGTTTTATAGTGGTTTGGTTTCAAGTTAAGCCTACGTCCACTTTAATCTCCTTTATTGCTGATTCGATTACAACTTATACAACAATCTCTGATTACAACACCACTTAGACAAATAACTAGAACTCCGATGTAGGAAATTCTTCAAATTCATGTTGAATGTATTAGATCTCTTCTTGAAGTTCGTTGAAGTGTCGGATGAGTTGAGAAATCAGCAGAGTATAGGCATTCTAAAAATGAGCCGAAAAGTCCTTTTTCAATTGGAGTAGGTGAGGTATTTATAGGGAGAAATCTGGACAAGTTGTAGGTCGTGAGCGACCTAGGGATAGGTCGTAGGTCGTGAGCGACCTAGAGAACATGGTTTACGGCTTAACAGAGTTGCACTAGGTCAACCGAGTGAGTTAGTAGGTCGTAGCGACCTATGGGAAGATGGTAGGCGACCTAGTCATGTCGAAACACCCGGTGGAGCGACCTAGGCTAGGTTTAGGAGCAGCAACGATCTAGTGCAGGTTCGACCTAGTACTAAGCGACATAAGGATATGAAGCTTGTGGTTCGCTAGGTCGTAAACTTGCTAGGTCGTTAGCTCGCTAGGTTGCGTAGTTCATTAGGTTGCTAGGTCGCTTAGATCATTAAGTCGCTAGGTCGCTGCATTTCTCTATTGCGATATACTGTTGCCCTATGTTGACAGTTAGGTCGTTAGGTCGTAGGCCTTCAACCCGTAGAATCACTAGAGCCTTTAGCCCATTAAGTTGTAGGTCGTTGGACCACTGAGTCGCTTAGTCCTTTAGGTTGTCAAGTCATTAGGACGTTTTCCTTAGGTGCTTGAGTCGCCGTTTAGATCGGTATTAACACTTGCCCCTCGAAGTACACGCCTATGTCATAGGTCGTGTGCTTCGATCTACTTGCTCTAGATCGTGGGCGACTCAATAGGCTCGCTAGGTCGCGTGGTTCATTAAGTTGTTAGGTCGCTTAGATCATTAAGTCGCTAGGTCGCGTACCGATATGTCTTCCTTTCTTTCCCCTATATAAATTATTAGCTCGCTTCTTCCCCTCCACTTAATCGCTTACTTCTGCCACCATTACCACACTTGAGCTTGCAAAATTTGCCCTTTTTCGTCCTAATCGTCAACTCCAATCAGTGAATTTAGGTAATTTCGAGCATCCATTTGCTGTATTTACCATCGATTCCCCATAATCTTCTCCATACTGTCTTTGTTATCCCGTTGTTAAAGCACACTCGTATTTTTCTTCGATTTTTGTTGAATTGCCGGCCATTGCTTCGAAGCTAGTAAGTGCTTTGAATTCGAGAGGTTTAGTAATGGTTCCTGGAGATTCAGAGGAGAAGATGAGGCTTTAGGCGGTTTGAGGAGAGAAAGGGATTCGTGGTTAATCGGATTAATGGGTTTTTAGGTTTAGTCACGATGCTTCAAGCGACGCAATGGTTGGTGGACGCGTGGCAAAGTGTAATTGGAGAGCAAGGCATAGCGGTTTTGACGGGAGATAGCTTGAGATCGCTGCTTACTTCAGAAACGACCTAGTGAATCTGAGCGACCTAAAGACCTTCACGACCTAACAGATTTGGCCGACCTAACAACCTTTGCGACCTAACTTTTCATGGCATTACCCTTTGCGACTTAACTCTTAGCGACTTAATCTTTAGGTCGCGTAAGCGACTTAGTACTTAAACAAATTTGCACTGCCTTGACTTGGGCCTCATGCCTTGAACTCTTTGACCTGAACAATGCGACTTAAGAAAGCTTTGACTTATGCTAAGCCACTTGAACTTGACTTATTGTAAAAATGTGACAGCACTTTAACTTGAATTCCAAACTTGAACTGTCGAGATAACTTGCCTGAACTTGCTGCACTTCCTTACAAATTATATTAACTTTTAATGCTAGTAACCTGTTAAATTCAACATTTGCAGAAAACTAGGGCGAATATACTACCACTGACTGCCCACATCGAATGACAGATTAGTCGATAAGAATAATCAACTTAAAGAAATTATACGAATGAAGTGCTATGAATCAATAAATTCAAGTGAAGTATTAATGCAAAGCAAAATTAATCAACTAAAGCTGAACTTTTTACATCAACACTGCACTTGTACTTGGACCTAAAATAACAAGCCCTGAAACTTTATAATCGACAAATGCCTATTAGTTTAATTTCAGTCACATCTGCTTGTCATTTTATTACTTTTGTACAACACTTCACACATATAGGAAACATGCACCTTCATATTTGAATATCCAGTTCCTTGTGTAGAATGTCTTCTCAAGAAGAGATAGTAGAGCAAACCGAAGAAGTCTTCCCAATAGCTAACCCCTTGGATGATCCCCCGGAAAGAACTCCGACTACTCTGAATCAACAGGTGTTCAATCATCTATGTATCCAGTTTGGTATTGCTGAGGCTGACGCTTTGCTTCCTGGGGTAAACGATACTGTTGACAGACCACCTCTTGGTTTCATCGCAGTTAATCGTCAGATGTGCTCAAGTGGAGCCATTCCTCCCTTTAATGAGTTTCTTCGACAGCTCCTTCTCCGGTTGACTATCTCTCCCTTCCAGTTGCACCCCAATGGCTACGCCATCTTGATGGGACTATGTGTACTGTTCAGGAGGACACTCGACAGTATTCCAAGCTTTGAAGAAATTTGTTACTTATGCACATTTGCGAAGAATAAAGATCATCCTTCTATAATACTTGTGAGAAGCACAAGGAATCGTAAATTGATCACCGATCTTCCCGAAAGCGCCCACGGGTTCCTGAATCAATTTTTCTTCGTCCGTTGCCCCCCAAGATTCTACAGCATTTGGAGAGTAGGAAGTAAGCTTGCCTATTTCCGTTCTTTCCATTTCTGAGCTTTCCAAAATCCGAGTTGTTAAGTGCTAATTTCATTCTTTACTTTTACAGCACTTCCTCCTCTTTCTAAAGATTCCAGCCATAAGCCGACTTTTGAAAGACTAAGTGTTGTGGCGGTTGAGGAGAGAAGCATCAAATTTCTGCTGAAGGACGAATTTTTTCATCAATTTGGACTTTTGCATTCTTCCGGATCTACCCAGCTTCATGATGCCCCTGATTCTCAAGTAGAGACTCCGAATGCCCCAGTTTCCGCCGAAGAACTTACACCGAAGGAACCTCCTGCCGAGGCTTCATTGGTGAAATGTTCTGCTTCCGTTGACGTTGTGGGGTCGTCCGGCAAATTTGCACTTCCCCCGGTTATTGAAGAAGAGGAAGCTCCTCAACATTCCGGGAAGGCTGCCGATGCAAGAGCTGAGAGAAAGAGTCCCGCTAGGCATGACGGTGACGACACTTTTGAGGGATTGAGCGACCTGATGGTTACTTCACATGAACTCTTCAAGGATGATTCTACCGCTTCTAAACTTGCTTCTCCAGCGGTTGAAGTGACATCAGTTTTGCAAACAACTCCATCAACCCAAGAGATAACTCTTAAGCCGAAGAGTGGTTTGTAGTTTGACGCGCGTAGTTCACACGCTACACACACTTAGGATTTTAGCAGCTTTGTGCACTTAATTTCCTTGCTTTGAAGATTTCTGAACTTGTCTCTTCTTCATTTTCAGGTTCTCCAATGGGACGTAGCGGCTCTTACAATGATGATTTTCAGCGCTATGGAAGGCATGACTCTTATGATCCCAAGCGGTATCTTCCTGCCCCAAGGGAAACTGATGAAGAAAGAGCCGCAAGAAAAGCTCGCGAGAGGCGGACTTATGAGGAGCGCTATGGGAGAAGGGATGAACGACATGATTCTTCCCAAAGAGGCGATGATTCCCACAAAAGAAAATCTCATGATGACAAAGGGAAAAGTCACATCGTTGAAGGTCCAAGTAAACGGACCAAGCTTAGTGAAAGGCCAGAGTCTGCAATTTTTGAAAAGCCAGCTGCTCCCATCTCTTTGGAAATCCCTTCCAGCTCTCCTGCCCTTCAAAGAGCTGATATTTAATCGATCATCAGTAGGCCTTCGTATCAAGTTGGAAAGGGTCCGGCTACTCTTCAAAGCCGGTTTCTGCGCTGGTGCTTAAAAGGGGTGCATTTTGATCTTGATTTGGTCCTAATCGACAAGCAAGCTATGTTGCGAAATCTTGATGCCGTCAAACTCGATATTGAGAGAATGTCTAGTTGGCAAAAACTTGTTGATGAGCTTCAAAGACTAAACCACGCAAATCTCGAAGCCATGCCGACTATGGAAAACGATAAATCCGAGTGGCAGAAAACTCTCGACCAGCATGATGCAGAGATGAAGAGCATCGCGGCTTACAATGAGAAGATTGAAGCGGAAATTGAGAAACTCAAAGAAGAGCTTGCCACTTCTTCCACTTCTTATTCTCAAAAAGAAGAAATGCTTCAAAAACAAGTGAGAGGTGCTCATGCCGGACAAAGAGACGCTGAAGCTAAATTCGAAGCACAGCAGAAAGTTATAGAAAGCTACCGAACTGACGTTGCTCAGTTGCGAGAAAAAACCAGCTCCCAGAACTTGGAAATTGAAATGTTAAAAGCTCGACTTTCTGAAGTTGAAAAAGAGCGTGATGAAGCTATAGCCGACAAAACAGCAGCCGAAGAATCTCATGAAGCGACCAAGGCCAACATCAGCTCTACCTTATTCGAGTTTTTACATACATAGTGTTTTGGGGTGCGGTAGCCTTTCGTTTTTGGGCCCGAAGTACGAAATCACTTTGGCCAAAGTGTGGGAGGCCGTAATTGATATGCTTGGAGGCGCTGGCTATGCTGAAGCAGATCTTGAGGCACACTATCTGTATGGTGATGCACATGCCGCCCTTGCCAAGGGGAAGGAGCAACTTGCTAAACATCGAGCCGGAACAGCGGAAGGAGAACCTTTAGGGAAGGCACATTCGACCGACCCGGCTCTTCCTTTGGTTTCGGCCGACATTGATATCATTGGCTCCAGTTCCCATTCCTCGCCTCCTACCAAAGCTGACATTGAAATTGTAGCTGCTCATACTGGAGATGAGGCTCATGAAAGCGCTGAAGCACAAGGCTTCGAAGTTGATGTTATAAAGCCAACTTCTCCAGGTAACTTCAACGTTGATTTAGCTCAAGTGGATTACTTGTTCACTTCACATGAACTTGACGAAGTTTTTGATTATTACTTAGTCTTGACGCGCCACTATCTCCTCTCTTTGCGGAGAATGCTGACTTTAACTTCTCTTCTTCTGTAGTGAAAATGCCAAGTGCCACGCAGACTTCTCCTCTTCCAGCTTTTCCACCTCCATCTCTTCAAATTACTCCTCCTTTTGCTTCTCAACCGCGGTCGTAATAAGAATTGATATAAGCTCTTCAAGGCTTGGACGACCCGGCTGCTTTGCAAGAGCAGAAGGCTGAGGAACTTGAAGAAGGTGAAAAGACTCCAGAGCAATTTCACGATGACACAAAACTGTCCGCAATTATCACTCCGGGCAGCGAGTCTTCTTCAAGGAAGAAGGGGAAGCGTGAAATTTCAAAGAGGAGAAGGAAAAGTACTTCTGCTGGCGAAGAGAAGGCGGAAGTAGACCCAGCTGTAACTCTATCTCCTTCTTCCCCGACTCGACCAGGCCGACTCCCAAAGTTAACTGTTAGGCCAAGCGAGGGCTCTAAAGGTGGCGGGAAGAAAAAATAACGAGTCTCGTTCTACCCTTCTTGTTTTGCCTTTTGCTTGTACATAAAGGCTTGTGTTGACCGGAATTTGTGCAGGCACCGGTCCCCGCTCTTTTGAAACCTGCACATGTATAAAAAAAATTATAGTACGGAATGAAATGATTCTTTTTACTTGTACAATCTCTGACTGTATTTGTGAATGCATTTATTCCTTATTTTCGCACAAGTTTCTTCACTGTGATATTGCAATAAGTTTGTGGTATGTTGCTTGAGCGTTGCTTTTATTGATAAAGCTATATTGTATTGTATTTCCCCCATACCACGGCTTATTGCGACTTCTTTCATTTGATAAAACTTTGGAGAACAGTTCTTCTATTTTGAGAAGACTTGTACTCTTAAGTTGGAAAACAAAACTTCTGTTTCGAGAAGATTTGCACTCTTAAGTTGGAGAACACTTCTTCCATTTTGAGAAGGCTTGCACTCTTTCTTTAGAGAATAATTTTTTTTATTTTGAGGAAATGTTACTCTGCTTTAGTAGAGTGTGCCTTGTATTGGAGAAATCTTCTCTCTCTTTTGTTTGGAAAAGTTTTTACACTTCACTTTCGGAGATAGTCGCTTTTAATTTTTGACAAGTGGATTCTCCTACGCGGTGAAGCGATTTTCCAAAGAAGGCTTTGAATTGGTACTACAACTTCTGGGGAAGAATATTTTCAAGATGGAGAAATTGATCTTTCCTTGAGAGTTGCAGTGTGCATCCGAAGAGGGCTTTTTTTTTCTTGTTGTGCCTCGTTGGAGGGCTTTTTTCTTCATTCACTTGAAAGTGCTTTTCTTGGGACGTGCCTCCGAAGAGGTTTTGTGCCTCGAAGAGGTCTTTTGCCTCCGAAGAGGTCTTTATCCTCCGAAGAGTTGTGCCTTCGAGGAGGGCTTGTGCCTCCGAAGAGGTCTTTTGCCTCTGAAGAGGTCTTTGGGGGTGGTTGGCTTGCTATGAAGGTTGCGTCTCACGGTTAAGTGGATCCACGGGGCGGACGCAAGCTATTCAACCGGATGTTCGTTTGCACAAACGATCGCAATTAGCTAGCAAGGGCCTGGTGCCTTCATTTTGGGAAGGTGCCTCTCCGGTGTTTCCACCAACCTTTCTGTTGAGAGACAGGACTCCTTTTTGGCTGTTTTCTGTCTGCTCGCCCATGTCTGTTCGTCATTTTCTCATTAGCGATTCACTGTTATCATTTTCCAAGCATATGTTCCTTTCTTTTGCAAGTATTTTGTCTTATCCAAAGAAGTGTACTTCATTGTTAAGTGAGTCCGATGGAATCACTAACTTTTTGCATGAAGCACTCCTTATATAGGATTTCGAATCTGGAATTTTTGTGGCTTGACGTTTGTTTATTGAGTGATTTCACGGATCGCTTGGCCTTGTGATGGGTAAGCTTTGTTTTAAGGGCCTGCAATGTTAAATCGACATTTTAGCAATACATTTAAAGTATTTACACATCGAGACAAAACAGGCATTTTATAATAGTAGAGAACACAAGATTTATAGTGGTTCGGCCAAGAACTGGGCCTACATCCACTTTATAGTTCTTATTATTCATTTGCACTTAGTTTTACAATAGCTTGCAATACAAGAATCATACATCCATGATCATTTTACAAATTTAAGCAAAGCTTTTAAGTAAAATATGGATGCAAGTGATTGTTGTTCCAAAGTCTTGTAATTGGATCTCCTTCGACAGTTGTCAGTTTGAAAGTGCCATCAAGAAGTTTTTTGCCTATGACATACGGCCCTTCCCAATTTGGCGCAAACACTCCTATTGCTGTCATGATCCTTTTCAAGACTAGATCCCCAATCTCGAAGCTGCGTTGGCAAACTTTGAAATTGAAGTGCCAGGCAATCCTTTGCCGATGAGCTGCAATTCTGAGTAGAGCCTCTTCCCTTTTTTCATCAAGGAAGTCAAGTGCTTCAAGTTGCAACTTTTCATTTTCAGCTTGGTTGAAATGAATTCTTCTGTGTGAAGGGACTTCAATTTCCACCGGAATCATTGCTTCTGATCCATATGCTAATGAAAATGGAGTGTGCCCAGTCGCCGTTTTGTCGGTAGTTCTGTATGCCCATAGTGCTAGTGGCAGCTTATCGACCCAACCACCTTTTGCTTTTTTCAACTGTTTTTTGATGGTTGACTTGATAATTTTGTTTACTGCTTCCACTTGCCCGTTTTCCTGCGAATGAGCTACTGTTGAGAAGCTTTTTTAGATCTTGAATCGCTTGCAAAAATCCTGTAACTCTTCGCTTTCGAATTGGGTACCATTGTCTGTGATTATCTTTTGAGGTACACCATACCTGCAAATGATATTCTTAGTCATAAAGTTTATCATCTTTTTAGAGGTAATAGTAGCTAATGGTTCAGATTCATCCCATTTAGTGAAATAATCAACAGCAACAATAACATATCTGATTCCGGACTTGGCGGTTGGCAAAGGCACGATGAGATCTATCCCCCAAATAGCAAATGGTCATGGACTGACCATCTGTGTTAGCTCGGTGGAAGGATCTCTTGGGATTTTTGCAAATCTTTGGCATCGGTCACACTTTCGGGCGTAGCTTGTAGCATCACGATTAATGTCTGGCCAAAAATACCCATAGCGGAGAACTTTCTTTGCTAGAGTTTGACCACCTGAATGATCCCCACGCTTTCCTTTGTGCACTTCAGCTAAAATTGTCTTAGCTTCTTCCTTGGTTGCACATCGGAGTAATGGCATTGAGAATCCCCGTCTGTACAACCGACCATCTTGCATTACGTATCTTGAGGCTTTCCTTAACAGCTTCTGACGCTCTTTTGAATTTTCTGGAAGGGAGCCGTTAAACAGATATTCCTTGATTGGAGTCATCCACGACTCTTGCTCTTGAGAAACAGTCATAATCCATTAAATCTCCATTTCATCAATACTTGGGGCTGACAAGACTTCTACAGGAACCAATCCCGGTAATTGAGATTCGCCAGTGCTTGCATACTTTGCGAGAGAATCTGCTTCATGTTCTCTTCCCGGGGTATATGACTTATCGTATAATGACCGAGATCATCGAGAAGTTCCCAGGCCCTTGACAAGTAAGCAGGCAGATATCCTTCTTTAGTTTGAAACTCTTTCTTGACTTGGCATACAATAAGCTGTGAATCACTGAAGATCTGCAACACTTTGATATTCAGTTCTTTAGCAATCTTCAAGCCTGCAATAAGAGCTTCATATTCTGCTTCATTATTTGTCGAAGGAAATTTTAATCTCAATGCGTAGCACAATGATCGCCCTTCGGGGGTTTCAAGCATGACCCCAGCTCTAGAACAATAGTCATTTCTCGCGCCATCAACATATAGCTTCCATCGGGTCGGGATTGCATTAGTAACTTCTTCCTCGCTGTCACCTTTATCTGTGTATTCTGCAATGAAATCTGCTAAAGCTTGTCCATTGATTGCTCTTGGGGGATGGTAAGTGATATCATATTGGCTGAGTTTAATATTCCACTTCAGAAGACGACCCGAAGTCTCAGGGCGAACAGGACTTGCTTTAGAGGCTGGTCAGTGAGGACTTTGATAGGATAAGCTTGAAAATATGGCCTCAACTTTCTGGAAGCTATCAGTAGGAAATAAGCGAGCTTTTCTAGCTTTGAATAATTCATCTCTGCCCCAGTAAATCTCTTACTGATGTAGTAGACCAGACGTTGAACTTTTGCATCTTTCCGTACTAATGCTGCACTAAGAGCATGAGACGAAACCATTAAATATATGAAAAGATCTTCACCATTGCCGGGCTTAGAAAGTATTGGTGGCGCTTCCATGTGACAAATTAGTTAATCGAAAGCTTTCTGACATTCCGGAGTCCATTCAAATTTTTTCTTTCCTTTCTTTAGAGCGTCAAAGAATGGAATGCATTTATCCGTGACCTTGGAAATAAACTGACTCAAAGTGGCAACTTTTCCATTGAGGCTCTGCAATTCCTTTTTTGTCCTACGGGCTTTGACTTCTCTCAGAGCAGTGATCAATGCCCCTAGCACTCACAATGAAACCTAAGAATTTTCCGGACTCTACCCCGAAGGAACATTTCAAAGGATTAAGTTTCATTCCATAATTTCGGAGGACTGCGAACATTCCTGCCAAGTGATCCATATGGTCCACTGCCTTCTTTGATTTTACCAGCATATCATCAACGTAAACTCCATAGTTTTGCCAATCTGTGGCTTGATAATAGCATTAACAAGTCTTTGGTAAGTTGCCCCCGCATTCTTCAGTCCAAAGGGCATGACTCTGTAGCTGTAAAGACCGACATCGGTGATGAAGCTCGTGTCCTCCTGATCTGGATCATGCATCATGATTTGGTTATATCCGGAGTAAGCATCCATGAAAGACAACAATTCATGCCTAGCTGTTCCATCCACCAACTGATCAATCCTGGGTAAAGGGAAGCAGTCTTTGGGCAGGCTTTGTTTAAATCTGAAAAATCGATGCATACTCTCCACTTTCCATTAACTTTTTTAACCAGCACCGGATTAGAAACCCAATTTGGATAAGTGGACTCTCTGATGAAACCATTCTCCATGAGTCGATCTACTTCTTCTTTCAATGCTGCTGACCTTTCTGGACCCTGGGTTCTTCTTTTCTGCTTCGCAGGTGTAAATTTCGGATCAATATTCAGAGTATGTACCGCGATTTCTGGAGATATTCCACACATATCGGCATGACTCCAAGCGAATACATCTAGATTTGCTTTCAGAAATGATATCAAAATATTCTAAAACCTCACACTAAATTGCGAACCCACACTTAGCACCTTTTTTGGATCTTTCGGATCAACAGGTACTGGCACCGTTACTTCCATCGACACCACTCTATTCTCCCCCGTACTGGCTTTTCTGGGATCCATTTCTTTTCGTGATCCACTATGCTCGCCGGTGCAAGGTCCACCCTGTAATTGCTACAAGGTTGGTTCTTTGATGCGGAGTGGAGCTGCCGCATCCTTTCCTATCTCTCTCTTCCTTGCTTCCCGCAACTCTATCAGATAACATTCTCTCCCAGCATTCTGGTCCCTTTTAATAACACCAACGCCATTATCCGTGGGGAACTTCATAGTGAGGCACCACAGGGCGAGAATTGCCTTGAATGCTGCAAGAGTTGGCCGACCTAGGAAGGCATTGTAAGCAGAAAATCCGTCAACAATCACAAAAGTCTGCATTCGAACCACCTTTTTTTGCCCCTCTCCAAGTTCAACAAATAAGTCAATAGTTCCAATTGGCTGCTTTGGTTCCCCAGTGAACCCAGCAATCTTCTGTGATGAAGCCTGAACGTCAGCCATAGGAATTTTCATTTGATCGAATGTCTTTATGAAGAGGATATTGCAAGAGGCGCCGCAATCAACAAGCACCCTTCTTACAGTAGCAGGCCTGATGCCTGCGGAGATGACCAAGGGATCCATGGTAGGAGCTTCAACACCCATAGAGTCCCTGGCCCTGAACACAATATCGTCATTAAAAGTTCTTTGCTGCTTCAAAGGTGCAGCATCTTCCAACACAAAAACATTCTCTTCTGCTGGGGTATATTTCAAAGCACGAGTATATCTTTCCATCTCGCCCCAGCTTCTGCCTGCCGGGTGGGGACCTCCCGTGATTACATTAATAACAGGCCTTTTTGATTCATGCACAGTAGTCCTCTCACCCGAGCCAGATGGATGAGCAGGACGTTGCTGGCCCTCAGTAGATGAAGTTGGGTTGTTCCTATTTCTCTTAACATATTGCTGTAGCTTGTTTTCTCTCAGCAGTTCTTCAATCAAACTTTTCAAATAGCGACATTCGTTAGTATCATGGCCGGGTTGATTATGAAACCGACAAAATCTCCCACTTTGAACGGCCTTTTTCCCGACTTTCAACTCGGGTGGTTTAGGTTATTCCACGGCATCTTTAGTAGCGAAAAAGATATTCTCCGGAGTATCAGTTAAAGGGGTAAAATCTGAAGGTTTTAAGAAGCGAGGTTTCTTCACATCCTTCTTCTTCTTCCCACCGTTATTCTCCCTCTTCTGACTTCCAGATTCCTTTTTGGTAGGAACAGCAGTGTTATTCTTAACCTCTGTCAATGCCACTTTCGCCGGCGCAGGAAGGCTTTCCAAGCGCATAAACTCGTCAACTTTCTTGTAGAATTTCTCAAGCGAGTTTGGTTCCTTCATCTTCAACCATTTCCCAAATTCACTCGATTTGTCGATAGTCCTCGTTAAGTATGTCAAAACCATTTGTGGCTCTGCATTGTCGACTTCCGCCAAGGCTATGTTGAAGCGGTTTAAGAAAGATCTAATAGATTCTCCGGGATTCTGTTCCAGGCTGGACAATGACATTATGTCCTTCGCCTTTGAAGCATACAACCTGAATTGTTCTTTAAACTTCCGAGTTAAATCGGAGAACTGGTCTACAAACCGGACCGATAGCTTTGTGAACCAGAGTAGAGCCACTTCTTCCAAGTATACCGGAAAGTACCAGCATTTGATCTCATCCGATGTTCTAGCACCAGTCA
This sequence comes from Allium cepa, assembly GCA_030765085.1. NCBI lineage: Eukaryota > Viridiplantae > Streptophyta > Magnoliopsida > Asparagales > Amaryllidaceae > Allium > Allium cepa. The sequence continues at coordinate 5,983 of JASFAV010000035.1, read as the reverse complement.
TGTGCCAGTCATACTTATGTAGCAATTGGTTAGGGTCGCTTGTTCCCTTATAAGCCGGGATAGTAGGGGGAACAAACTTCCTTAGGAATTCCTCCTTTAGAATCCTTTCGGTGAACGGAGTTTTGCTTGGAGCGAACCCCCATTCCTTTTCATCTTCTTCCCTTTGCATACTTTCTTTTATAATCCGTCGAACCATTCCTGAGAGATATTCCTCATCGTTCAGAGGCTCTGCGGGACAAACTTCAGCCATTTTCTCGGAAGTTTGCCTGGACAAACGTTCGCGGAGAGTCGGCTATGGCCTTGATCCTCCAGCCTGGGGAGGTGCCTCTTCAGCGGGGCTAGCTGCCTTTTGAGGAATATTCCTCTCTTCAGGATTATGAACATCATCGGCAAAGTTTTATTCATTATTCACTGGTTGACGGTTAGCTCCGAGCAAAGCATTCAAAATATCAAGCATTAAAGCGTTCTGGGCTTCCATCTACTGATATAACCCAGACACTACAACATCCAACTCTGCCCGTGTAATTCCAGCACTTGGAGCTGCTTGACTTGACGAAGGAGAAGTGGCAGTATTTTCATGGAAATCACCGGGTCTAGTGGATCTGTGCTTTTTTCCAGGAGCCATAATCTCTGATAGACTTCTGGTTTTGAGAGAGATTCTTTCGACAAACTTTTGTGAAGCAATGATGAAAACACCCTGAGTTCAACTCTCAGTGCAAGCACCAAAAATGTTAACGCTAAAATTGAACGCTAACACCCCGGTGTAAGTAGAGATAAATTGAAAGCACCACCCGTCAATACGGCGATTAGAAGTAAGTAAAAAAGTCACAGAAAAAACAGTAAAGAGACAACAGTTTTATAGTGGTTCGGCTTCAAGTTAAGCCTACATCCACTTTAATCTCCTTTATTGCTGATTCGATTACAACTTATACAACAATCTCCGATTACAACACCACTTAGACAAATAACTAGAACTCCGATGTAGGAGAATTCTTCAAATTCATGTTGAATGTATTAGATCTCTTCTTGAAGTTCGTTGAAGTGTCTTTTGTGTTTGAAGTGTCGGATGAGTCGAGAAATCAGTAGAGTATAGGCGTTCCAAAAATGATCCGAAAAGTCCTTTTTCAGTTGGAGTAGGTGAGGTATTTATATAGGGAGAAATCTGGACAAGTTTTAGGTCGTGAGCGACCTAGGGATATGTCGTAGGTCAAGAGCGACCTAGAGAACATAGTTTACGGCTTAACAGAGTTGCACTAGGTCAACCGAGCGAGTTAGTAGGTCGTAGCGAACTATGGGAGGATGGTAGGCGACCTAGTCATGTCGAAACACCCGGTGGAGCGACCTAGGCTGGGTTTAGGAGCAGCAGCGATCTAGTGCAAGTTCGACCTAGTACTAAGCGACATAAGGAGATGAAGCTTGTGGTCCGCTAGGTCGTGAACTTGCTAGGTCGTTAGCTCGCTAGGTCGCGTAGTTCATTAGGTTGCTAGGTCACTTAGATCATTAAGCCGCTAGGTCGCTGCACTTCTCTGTTGCGATATATTGTTGCCCTGTGTTGATAGCTAGGTCGTTAGGTCGTAGGCCTTCAACCCGTAGAACCACTAGAGCCTTTAGCCCGTTAAGTTGTAGGTCGTTGGACCACTGATTTGCTTAGTCCTTTAGGTTGTCAAGTCGTTAGGTCGTTTTCCTTAGGTGCTTAAGTCGCCGTTTAGATCAGTATTAACAGTTTTTACCTCATATCTTGTCATCCTTTGACATTAAGCAACATCGTTATGCTGCCAACTCAAAGACTTGATATGCATAGTCATGCTATATTTGGTTGTCTTCTTGAGGAGTTATTTACCATATGATGATTTTTAGTTTGATGTTGTCTTCTAGCAGTTAGAGAAATTTTAGTTAAGGTTTGCAAAACTCTGTGCTTGATTGGATTTGTCATGAATTGTAAAACATTAAATTATAATTTCCTTTACTTACCTATCATCTCTGTATGCTCAAAAAATAAGCTAAACTTTCTTACTATACTTCCTTATGTTTCTCTATTCTCAAACTATCGGACTACAAGACAGTATTATACTAATTGCTTATATTCGATCTTCTATTTAAATGTAGACGTTATGTTTTTGTGCTAGCAACATTTTACGATAATTATTTCTCTTTGGTTTGAAGTGTTTCTAAATTCAATTGGTTGTGACCATTATACTTATGGTTCATTATACTTATTTCTCTTATGTTTTTGTGCTAGCAACATTTATCATGTAGTTTATTTGTTACAGCTATTTATGTTAGTAAACTTTTTAACTGCGGTTATGCACGTTGTCATACAACTGCAAACACAATTGTGTATTCCAATGCTAATTTAATTTTTACCTGCTGCTTAGTTTTCATGGTTGTTGTCATCCATCCTTTAACAAGCACACTACAAAAATTACAACTTCGTATGCAAGACTAAAATTATGTTTGGAACTCACATCTTCAATTATTTATAGTAACTATGTCTGATACTACATACGTTATGATTTATATATCCTATTCCTGCATTTAGGCCATCTCCACCTACTTCCATAAACAAAGCATCCACATATCTAGATGCAGCTGCATCCACCACACTATAATGTCATTCAGTGACCCCACATTTGTCCGTCTGCGAAGCACGGGCTTCATTCTAGTTTATATAATTGGCTTCATCTTTGCACAACAAATTTTGTCATATTTGATTTTTGTTGGAAAATTCTTTGTAGCTCTATGATAATATGTGGGAAGTTACTCCCAAAGTTCCGTATTGAAACCTTTTAACCTTATTGAAGAAAACCGAACTATGTTCCTAATTTTTTGAATATCTAAGAATATGGAAATTATCTTTCGAAATATTTTTATTTTTGAATACAAAAACAGATACACAACTACCCAAAATCTCCATCATTTTTGACATGCCTAACTAAATTACAAAAATAGAGAGTAAAAAAAAAATAGAGAGTAACTCCATACCATCGAAAGACGGGAGTGAAAAGAAGGTAGAAGGAGAGCTAGTTCCTTTGAGTCCTTGCTCATGAGCTCGCATAATGGACCGTGATTGCCTTGGCTGAGTTCAAATGAATACTACCTATGATGGTGTAGGTGGCCTTCTAGAATAGGGGTAAATCTGGTCATAGCCTCCAGTCTTAGGGATGATGTTGTGCTGGATAATGCAGGGGACCAAACGAGCTTAAGCCAGCAAGTTCTGTATCTTCTAGATGCTTATCCCCTTATGGAATATTAGCTTAAGAATAGCTGGATCGGTGATCTGTATATCCTCCAAATCTTCTCTTGCCGTGAAGATATGCAAAATCCCACTAAACTGCTCGTTGGATATCGAATCTCTACTCCTTTTACTTCGGATGTGAAGCTAGTCTCGTTCTAGTTGAACATTGATACCAATTTTTTGTCAAATAGACACATGCATCTCGGATAACACTCCTGCTCGAATGTATCATGACTAAAATTGGTAGTAGTCCTGTAGCCACAAAAGGTTCTCCAAATCATAGGCGGCAAAGTCTTCAAACTTCAGCGGCCGTCCCTGTAGCAACGTGAAGTTTGCTAATTCTTTGTAGCTTTTCACGATTACCTCATGACTCTGTAGCCATGCGATCTCTTGTGGGGTTAACTTGGGTGTCATGAGGCAATTGTTTTGCATGGAGGGTCCATGATATAGGTTTGGATCAAGATCTGGTGCTTAGAAACCGGTTGATTTTTGGCTGGTGGAGCTACTGCATCGCTACTTAGGGCTGTTGTAGATGAACGTCGTCGACGCTGGGGATGCTCGGGTGGTGGTCGATGGCTGTAAGGGGTGGGGGAAATCGTTGTCGCTTTGGGGAAGGAGGTGGGTTTGCTTAAAATGAAGATGGCTCAAATGGACGTGAAATATAACGCTCAAGAACAGCGACTCGCTGACCACTAATTTGGGGCGATCTACTGCTACCAGTCGACCGGTCTTCCCCGAGGGTCGACCGCTCATGCCTATTTTGGGCCAGGTTGAACCTAGACCCATTTTGGGCCGGATTGAATATTAATGATTTACTATTCACAATCGTTGCTTTGTTCGGTCTCCATCTTCTCCATCTTTGCTTTGGCTACTCCGAGAAATTCCTATCTATCCATTGTGGTGCATTGATTATCGTTTATTTTTCTTTCGGTTTTTAAATCTTCTCTCCCGTTATACTTACCCCAAATTAGTTTGCACCACTTTCCATTGTCCACCCTTCGAAAATCCTCAACTTAAATTTTTCTTCATCTTAGAAAAATCAACGAGCTATATACGCTCAATTTTTTTAAAGGAAGTTACTTTTTTTCGAAACCCACTTACGAAAAATTTCTAATTTAACTAATTTTTAATTCCTACTTAAAACTTTTTGTAAAATATTACATGATATTTTATTCTAGGAAAATTTTATATCTACTCATTTTATTCAAAAATGAGGTCTTTTGATTTTAGTTAAATCACTCAAAAAATCATTACAATATTATATATATATATATTTCAAATCCTTTTATATTAAAAAATTTCACATGGAGTCGGACTCAGAGTTGTTTCTACTTGTCCCTTCTTTTAGACTTTTCTCTTCCTTTGCATTCATTCTGAATTATTTGTAACATCCCGTTATTTTCAACCATTCGCATTCACACATGTCGAAATTGAATTGCTTAAAATACCATATTGTTAATTTATATTTGGCAAAACTCAGCATATACAGTAAATAAAATAATCACAGACACTGAGTAATATAACAATAAGCAGAGACATAAATGAATAGTAGTTCATGAAGCTACTATACATATACAACAAAGTTAAATAAGATACAACAAGAGACTCGGATACACAGAAGTCTTAATACAATAGTCAAATACAGAATCTGAATACATCATAGGAATCAACTGGACAACTACAAGCTGAATCGATAGTTGGATCTCCAAGCGAAGCTCCAAACTCCAAAGGTGAGTCTCAAATGCTGTAACACTAAGTCTGACCCGAGCGTAAAGCGAAACACAAACACTCGAGTCGGGATTAACATTCTTATATCACTAAATCCAACTCAAGTGAAATATCGATTGAAATACAAGTAACTCAAAGGATCTTTGGTATAACCATTAAAATAGTGTTAAGGTGTTACCCATATCATCCTTAACATATTTTATATATTCCCATAGTCTACACAGTACCGTAATCTCCCCCGTACTGGACGCCGTCAAAGGGCACTCCATAGGTATGGTACAAAACAAACTCGTAGTGGTCTTGATAAAGTAGGTGACACGGCACAACTAGGCAATGCCAGGGTAGACATAACAATTACGTATCCGGGCTGGTGATAACGCATAGCCGCAGCTACCGCCCACTCGAGCCTGTTTCCAAATCAAAGGTTGTAACATCCCGCCTTTTCGCACACTTTAAAACGACACACGTGCCAATTCAAAGCATACGCAAGGGCGGATTGTCATGGGGTAAATAAGAAAAACAGAGAAGAAATAAAACAAAATAGAATCTCACAGCGGAAGGATAAAATATAATAACAAATATACAGTTCATAAACAGTTTACAAAAGCTTGATTTTACTTATACAATGAATATCAGAGTTACACATACCTAATACAACAATGCAGCGGAAAAGAAAGAGTGTGTAGTGCAATACTATATATATAAAATAATACTGAATCTTCGTCTTCGTCCTCCAAAGCTAAAACCTGCTATCCTGAAACGCTCGGACTGACCCGAGCAAATTTGAAAAGACAAAAACACTCGAGTCAGACTAGAATATCTTATGTGAGTTAAATAAACAGAAATAAATATGAGTACAGTAACTCAAGAGATGCTCGGGATTTACATCTCTTAAGGATCCGTTAAACTATTTACTATGTAGTATATTGCGCTATTATAATAGTGTCTATTTATAAAATAAACTTACTTTTTAATAGCGTTAAGGGGTTACCCATATAGCCCTTAACACGTAATAGTCCC
>JASFAV010000231.1:20000-37025 GCA_030765085.1 Allium cepa | reverse complement strand
AGACTTTGGTCTATTCCATAACATACAAATTGGAAAATTATCTAATCAACATAATCAAAATTTTCTATTGGTATAAATGCTAAAATAGATCCGTTGCTCTGATCTTTCAAACCACTCTATTCTTTTGTTTCTTATGATGTTTTTGCACAATGGAATAGAAGCTTTTTCTATTGATTGATTTATATATAATAGAGGCTCTGGCACTCATTAACTCTTATCTTACGAAGCAACAAGAAAGAAGGAATCAATCTATTTTGGGGGTAATCCAATATCATATGGATAATTTAAACGGATGAGATATTCTGCAAATCATTTCTACATTTCTTATAGTAAATAAATAAAAACTTATTGTATATAAAATAGAAAAAAAAGATAAAATAAAAAATAAGCATTTAGGTATGCGTAAAAATAGATTCTAATCCGCGCCGCTTTTCAACCAAACAAGTAAATTTTTAGTAATATTGAAAAATAAATAATATAAATTAAAAGTGGAAGTTAATTTAATAATAGAAGAAGAAGCTCCGTTTACTCAATGAATGACTCCCCTCTAAAACTTTTTGTTTGTCTACTACTTCTTATTTCTTATGTTTTTATTTATTTAAAATAATGAATGTATGAATCTAAACAAAAGATTTCCGATATATCCGGAAAAGAAGAAATATTAATCTTTGGTGAACAAGAGAAAAAGCATTATTATTTCGATACAAGACGACACAAGAAAAAGGAGTTATACCTTTTCTTGTGTCGAATAGAAGATTAGGAAAACTTATAATCCTTCCTAGACTGTTCCTTTCATTTCATTTATCCAGTCCTTGTCTTGTATCTTCTTCCTTTGTTTTTGTATACCTATTGGCTAGTGCCTAGTACTAAAAATGGAATACAAGTAATGAATTCCATAGATCTCGCAAAAATACTAGAAACAAAAAACAAAGCAAAGTAGGTTTAAGGAAGTTTACAGAAATACATATTTCATTTTTTTGATCAACAAGAATTCGGCGCTTTTTATCAACTTGATGGTAAGGAATTTCTGGATCTAGAAATTCATTTCATATAATTGAACCTTTTCAAACTGTTTCTTTTTAAGAACCAAAAAAATTTGTGCCAAAATAACAGATGCCAAGAAGAACAAAAGGCCTTGGACGCGTAATGGATCTTGAAGCACTATTTCTGCATCTCCCTGACCAAACCCCCCTACATTAGGATTGCTTGTTAATGGTTGATCAAGCTTGATAGATTCACCCTCTGAAACAAGAAGTTCTGGCCCTGGAGGTATAATATCAACCGCTTGGTGACCATCTGATGCATCAACTATGGTTATTTCATATCCCCCCTTTTCTTTACGTACTATTTTGCTTACTATACCCGCGGATGTAGCATTATAGACTGTATTGTTACTCTTGCTCCCATCAGGATAAATCTGACCCCTTCCCCTGTTCCCACCTACATATATAGGATATTTTAAGAAGTTAACGTCTTTCTTTGTAGCGGGGTCGGGGGAAAGAATGGGAAAGACGATTTCACTATATTTTTGACCTGGAACAGGACCTATCACAAGAATATTTCTTTTATTAGGACGATAACTCAGAAAAGACAGATTTCCTATCTTTTCTTTCACCTCGGGAGAAATACGATCGGTGGGGGCTAATTCGAATCCCTCGGGTAAAATAAGAACAGCCCCCACGTTCAAAGACCCCTTTTTACCATTAGCAAGGACTTGTTTCACTTGCATATCATAAGGAATTCGAACAACTGCTTCAAATACAGTATCAGGAAGTACAGCTTGCGGAACTTCAATATCCACAGGCTTATTAGCTAAATGGCAATTGGCGCATACAATTCGCCCGGTTGCTTCTCGTGGATTTTCATAACTTTTCTGCGCAAAAATGGGATACGCATTTGAAATAGATGCTCGAGTTATTACATATATCATGATCGATACAGAAATAAATTGAGTCATCTGTTCCTTTACCCAAGAAAAAGTATTTCTATTTTGCATGATCCAATCATTGATCCCGGAATTTCTACAATAAATTAGATAGGTAGCTAGTATAGTTCCCTATCCACGAGTCTGCCATTGTACTGAAAAAATTCAACGAAAACAGGACGAAGGCCTTGAAAAGTATAAAGAATGAAAAAAAAAATGCCCTTTTTTTACGTGAAAAAACTTTTTGATTGATATCAGGAAATCAAATAAGTTTATCATTCATTCATTGAATGATAAATGACTACAAGCGAAGGAGATACGCGATTTAAAAAACGGAAGATCCAATATTTCACAATTGTATCTAGAATAACTGGAAAAGTGGAAACAAGACCAGATATAATTTGCTCATTATGAGCCAATCCAAAATCATTGTAGATCGAACCAATCATTAGTTCCCAACCATGGGTTGAGTGAAATCCAATCCATAAATCAGTAACTAAAAGAATAGAAAAAGCTTTTATTGTGTCACTTAAGTTATAGAAGAATTCCTGAATCCAAGAATTCAGAATAACAAGTTCTTCATTACCCAGAATAAAATAACCACTTAGAATAGTAAAACAGATTATATTTGTCGACAAATGCAAAATGATATGGAGATGATATTCATTATGTGTTTTGACCAATTGTATCGTTTCTTTGTGTATTCCTATACTAAGCTTTTTTATATGTGTCTCTGGGTATTCTTTTATCATTTCATCCAACAAGAATAGTTCTTCTAATTCTAGGAATTTTTCTAAAACATTTTTCTCTTGAATATCATTCAAAAAAATTTCGGATTGCCTAGTATTCCACCAATGAATAATCCAAGGTTCCAGACTTTTTTGAAATGAGAGAGAGATCCACCAGGGCAAAAATATTATAGATGCAAGATACGCGAGGGAAGCCAATGCTTTCTTTTTTTTCATTTTTTTTTTCTGTGAATTGTTAATGAACTGCTTCATTTGTCAACTTTATCTGATCTTATATTTCTCTAAAGCACGAGTTCTATAACAAGGTATCGAACCTATGGATCTATTCCCAGTTTTTTGTAAAGTAAAAATGTAGTCCTTAGATCTAGAAAAAAGAATATAGAAATAGAATTAAGGATCCCGTTTCGAATGAAATATATATATTTATAATAGAATAAGTAAATTCTAAGTAAATGGGATTTCCGAATATCTCAATTGGATAAATCCGAACGAATTTGTTCCTTTTGATAAAAATTCAAAAAACTTCAATTGGTACGCGCAGGAAATAGGCCAATTCGGCAGCTTTTTGTTCAATTTCTCGTGGAGTCAAATTCTCATCAGTACGAGTCAAGGGGATGGTTCCTTGGCCTCTGATTTCCATATAAAGAATACGACGAGGAAAAAGACCCTCTTTAACCTCCATTCTGATTGATTGGATATCTTTCATAAAGAAGCGAAGGAAAATGCGACGATTTATTCCGGGGAATCCCCAACGAAAAATACACATTATTCCTTCTTTTCTATCGAATCGATCATAACCACTACCTACATTCCACGATATTGTGCACCACAAATAGGAACTAATGAATAAACCCGCGATCCCATAGAACGACATCACGATCCCTTGTGGAAAAAAAATAATTTGTTGAGAAGGAAATCCAGGTATCAGATTCCTACCAAGATAACTAGAAATTCCAACCACTAAAAATCCTAGTGAACCTAAAAAAAGAATAAAGGCCCAGAAAAAATTACTTGCTTTTCGAGACCCTGTTATAAGTTCTATCCATATATGTTCTGATCGCCAGTTCATACTATACTAGATCCGATTGCATTCGATTGGAATTCAGAAAAAAAAATTGACTTTTCTTGATGCCAAAGTAACTTTCATCAACTAAAACTATTCTGATATGAACCCTTAGGAGTAATTGGTTAGATACATTGACTTTCTATTATAAAAATATTTGCCGATCGTTTTTATAACCCGTATATACATGGATTTATACGGATATCATGTATCCACATGCATAACAGTTCTTTCATTTGTATTCGGAAAAAAGGCACATATCATACCGCATTACACTAAACACTGTACCAAAAAAAATATCTGGTTGGCCCCATCAGGTCTAGACAATCTTATTTTTTTGTACATGAAGAAATAAAGAAGCCATTGCAATCGCCGGAAATACTAGGCCTACTAAAGGGACAAAAAAAGAAGGTAAGTAAAGATCTGTCATAGAACGGGTACCTCAATTTAATATTTCTATTATAAATATAAAGATATCATAAGTATATCTATTATATTATATTATAATTATTATAAATAATATAATATTAAGATTATTAAGTACTTAATAAGTGCAAGGAATGAGGACTAAATGAAAATTTAGTGTACCTATTCATCTTTCTACACGAATATGTATGACAACCCACTTTAAGTTTACGAAATTTTATGAATTCTCCCGTCCTTTCTTTCTATCTTACTAATAAAATTTCTATCTTACTAATAAAATAAAGAGTTTTTTTTTTATTAAAGATAAAGAGTTTATTATAAGTTCGCGACTCTAACTAAACTAATTCAACCCAACAAAAAGGGATTAGATTTCTAATAAAAAATGGAAGTTCTTGGTAGGCAAGGCATAGAAATCACTTCTATTTTTTCTAGATTTTAATATTTTCGTTTTATTTCTATATTATATATATCTATTTTTCAAAGGAAAAAAACCGTGTAGCTGAAATAACTCACTCAGAACGCCTTTTAAAAGATTACGCGGTATGATTGGGTCGAATAAGCCCTTATGGAATAAATACTCAGCTGCTTGTGAACCGTCGGGTACTGTTTTATTCAATGTTTGTTCAATTACTCTTTTACCTGCGAAAGCAATGTACGCGTTAGGTTCAGCAATAATGACATCTCCCAACATACCAAAACTGGCCGTTACTCCACCAGTTGTAGGGGATGTAAGGATTGATACATAGAATAACTTTTTATTTGATTGATAATTATATGAAGCAGAAGATATTTTAGCCATTTGCATCAAGCTCAAACTTCCTTCTTGCATACGTGCTCCTCCGGAAGCACACACAATAATAACAGGTAGAGATCGATTAGTAGCATACTCGATCAAACGAGTGATTTTCTCGCCTACTACAGATCCCATACTACCCCCCAAAAACTGAAAATCCATAACCCCAATTGCTATGGGAATACCATTTAATTGACCTATGCCTGTTTGAACAGCTTCGGTTAAACCTGTTCTTTGTTGATAAGAATTAATACGATCTTTATAAGGTTCCTCCTCTGAATGAAATTCAATGGGGTCCATGGAGACCATATCTTCGTCCATAGGATCCCAAGTGCCCGGGTCAATCAAAAGTTCGATTCTATCTGAACTGCTCATTTTCAAATGATATCCACACTGCTCACAAATATTCATTTTTGATCTAAAAAATTTTTTATAATTTAATCCATAACAATTTTCGCACTGAACCCATAAATTTTTGTATTTTTTATTTATATCAAAATCATTAGATCTTCCTCTTATATTGAAATCGCGGCTGTTACCATCAGTTCGTATACTAGAATTTCCATTTTCACTATTGCTTACGCCTTCACTACAAATGAAACTAGAAATGTAACTGTTACTGTAATTTTCGGTATCACCTAAAATGTAACTATGAATACTGATTTCAAAACGAAGATAACTATCAATACAACTATTAATGTGATTACTCCAACCAGATTTAGTATCATACATGTAATGATAATAGTCGTGATTGTTACTCTTAGACCTACTATTCAAATAACTGGAAAAAAAAGTTTTGAATTCGCTCAGAAAAAAACTATTATTGTCAATCTCAAAAATATGATTTTCAATGTCAAAATATACAGAATAACTATCACCATTGCTGTCCCTAACCAAATCATTGAAACTATACCTATTACTATCACTCCACCTATAAATGTTTTTTTCCGTATCTTTTTCTTCACTTCCACCGGGATGCCAAGCACCAGGAATAATACCCATTTGAAGAAACGGATATATCATTGATTTAGTTAGCCCACACTTATGTTTTAATTTCCCCTTAAACAACATCGAATTTAACCACCATTTTTTCATAGAGTTTTCCTGCTCCTCATTCTATTTAATGAAAATAGAATAGATGAATAGTCATTCGATGAATAATCATTTTACTATTTTATTTCCTATTAGAATTAAGCATATAATCTAATCATTAGAATTGTTAACTAACAACGAGTGAGTATTGAAATAAATAATTCTCTTTTGGGGAAATCCGAGGTATCACTTATATAAATATATATTATGATAGAATCTTTTGGTCAATTTAAAATATAAAGAGACAAGTTTCTCTCATGTCATGTACAAAAAAAATTATCATCGAAAAGATAAATAGCTGTTTCTTCCTATACTATGAAATAATAAATACTATGAAATAATAAATAAATGAAGAATTTATTCTCGTAGAATCTAGTATCGTATAATCAAATAAGAAATTTGCAACATGAAATGAAACAGACAATATAAAGGGTGTGAGTAGGAGGAGCCCCCCTTGGCTTGATCTACGGCCCGAAACTGCGGGATAAAAAAGGATCTACACCAACCTCAAGGTCCATAATTAAGGATCCAACAATAAAGAAAAGAACTCTTGCATTTTTTATTCTTCAATTTCATAGTTAATCTTGTATTTAGATCTTGTTTATATAGGTAAGATCTGTACATATGAAAGATCTATACAAATAGATAGTATAGGATACTTATTCTTTATTCGGCCCAATCCTTTTCCTAACAAAAAGGATTGAGCCGAGTTTAATTGCAATCAATTAGGAGAACAAACAGCAATTGCTGAATTATGTGCGCTTAGTTCTTATATTTTCTGTTTATCTATTTCTGTTTATCTATCTTATCTACTGGTTCGAACTCGAATTTGATCTCTTTCCATACTTCACAAGCAGCCGCAAGTTCGGGACTCCATTTGCAAGCTTCGCGGATAATCTCATTACCTTCACGAGCAAGATCACGTCCTTCATTACGAGCTTGTACACACGCTTCTAAAGCTACTCGATTAGCTACCGCACCAGGTGCATTTCCCCAAGGGTGCCCTAAAGTTCCTCCACCGAACTGTAGGACGGAATCATCTCCAAAGATTTCAGTTAGGGCAGGCATATGCCAAACATGAATACCCCCGGAAGCCACGGGAATAACACCTGGCATAGAAACCCAATCTTGAGTGAAAAAAATACCGCGACTTCGGTCTTTTTCAATAAAATCATCACGTAATAAATCAACAAAACCTAAAGTCATCTCACGTTCCCCTTCCAGTTTACCTACTACTGTACCAGCGTGAATATGATCTCCACCAGACATACGTAATGCTTTAGCTAGTACACGAAAATGCATACCATGATTTTTCTGTCTATCAATAACTGCATGCATTGCGCGGTGGATGTGAAGAAGTAGACCATTGTCTCGGCAATAATGAGCCAAACTAGTATTTGCAGTGAATCCCCCGGTTATGTAGTCATGCATTATGATAGGAACTCCCAATTCTCTGGCAAATACAGCCCTTTTGATCATTTCTTCACATGTACCTGCAGTTGCATTCAAGTAATGCCCTTTGATTTCACCTGTTTCAGCTTGCGCTTTATAAATAGCTTCAGCACAAAATAAGAAACGGTCTCTCCAACGCATAAAAGGCTGGGAGTTCACATTTTCATCATCCTTGGTAAAATCAAGCCCACCACGTAGACATTCGTAAACTGCTCTACCGTAGTTTTTTGCGGATAATCCCAATTTTGGTTTAATAGTACATCCCAATAGGGGACGTCCATACTTGTTCAATTTATCTCTTTCAACTTGGATGCCGTGAGGCGGGCCTTGGAAAGTTTTGGAATAAGCAGGGGGAATTCGCAGATCCTCTAAACGTAGAGCTCGCAGGGCTTTGAAACCAAATACATTACCCACAATGGAAGTAAACATGTTAGTAACAGAACCTTCTTCAAAAAGGTCTAAAGGATAAGCTATATAAGCAATATATTGATTTTCTTCCCCAACAACGGCCTCAATGTGGTAGCATCGTCCTTTGTAACGATCAAGACTGGTAAGTCCATCAGTCCACACAGTTGTCCAGGTACCAGTAGAAGATTCGGCGGCTACCGCAGCCCCTGCTTCTTCAGCGGGAACTCCGGGTTGAGGAGTTACTCGGAATGCTGCTAAGATATCAGTATCTTTGGTTTCGTAATCAGGAGTATAATAAGTCAATCTGTAATCTTTAACACCAGCTTTAAATCCAACACTTGCTTTAGTTTCTGTTTGTGGTGACATAAGTCCCTCCCTACAACTCATGAATTAAGAATTCTTACAACAACAAGGTCTACTCGATATAGATTAGGCGTGAATGAAAACTTTGACAAAAATCTTTCAAAAAATATTCAACTAATATTATCAATGAATTAAGTTTCTTATTAGACCATGCATTTGATTCACCAAATACATCATTATTGTATACTCTTTGATATATATGGCGCAACCCAATTTTTGTTTTTCAAGTTTATAATTGAATTTGGGCACTTTCCATTTTGAATCTAAAAAAAAAATACTAAGAAAAATTCCCCCTTGACAGTGATATGTGTTGTATATGTAAATCCTAGATGTGAAAATAGGGATAATTCATCCATGAAAGAGAAGGGGAATAAAACAAAAATAGACACTAACTAAACTAACTATATATAGATATATAGTTAGATATATAGAAAAGAAAACAGTCAATGAGATCGTAATAATGAATCACGAGTTAGAATTTCATAGATTTCATCTAATCGAGTATAAGTATAGATGGTATTTTGTATAATATAATGATAGAGAAATGAAACACACTTCACTTACTCACAATTCTTATTCATCTACTTGATCTTTTGAAAAAAGAATAGATTGAACTTGAAAATTTACTCATTTAAATTTAATGAGTAAACGATTGAATTTTATTCGGTTGGGTGGTACCAACTAAATCGAGTACTAATTCCCATTTAATTCGTATTGAATTAATTAATCAAGCTGCTACCAGAAATTGATTTGGTACTATGTACCATAGTCTCTCAATCAAAAGAATTTCGACATATTTTACTTTATTATATTATGAAAATCAATCCGAATCCTTCTGGTTCTACGGTTTCCACACTTGAAGAAAAAAACCTAGGACGTATCACTCAAATTATTGGCCCAGTACTGGATGTTGTTTTCCCCCGGGGCAAGATGCCTAATATTTATAACGCTTTGGTAGTTAAAGGTCGAGATACTGCCGGTCAGCAAATTAATGTGACTTGTGAGGTACAACAATTATTAGGAAATAATCGAGTTAGAGCTGTAGCTATGAGTGCTACAGATGGTCTGACGAGAGGAATGGAAGTGATTGATACAGGAGCTGCTCTAAGTGTTCCAGTCGGCGGAGCTACTCTCGGACGAATTTTCAATGTTCTTGGGGAGCCTGTTGATAATTTAGGTCCTGTAGATACTCGTACAACATCGCCTATTCATAGATCTGCGCCTGCTTTTATACAGTTAGATACGAAATTATCAATCTTTGAAACAGGAATTAAAGTGGTGGATCTTTTAGCTCCGTATCGCCGTGGAGGAAAAATTGGACTCTTTGGGGGAGCCGGCGTGGGTAAAACAGTACTTATCATGGAATTGATCAACAACATTGCCAAAGCTCATGGAGGCGTATCCGTATTTGGTGGAGTAGGTGAACGTACTCGTGAAGGAAATGATCTCTACATGGAAATGAAAGAATCCGGGGTAATTAATGAAAAAAATATTGCAGAATCAAAAGTAGCTCTAGTCTATGGTCAAATGAATGAACCACCAGGAGCTCGTATGAGAGTAGGTTTGACTGCACTAACCATGGCAGAATATTTCCGGGATATTAATGAACAAGATGTACTTTTATTCATCGACAATATCTTTCGTTTCGTTCAAGCGGGATCAGAAGTATCTGCCTTATTAGGGAGAATGCCTTCTGCAGTGGGTTATCAACCTACCCTTAGTACCGAAATGGGTTCTTTACAAGAAAGAATTACTTCCACCAAAGAAGGGTCTATAACTTCGATCCAAGCAGTTTATGTACCTGCAGATGATTTGACCGACCCTGCTCCTGCCACGACATTTGCACATTTAGATGCTACTACCGTACTATCAAGAGGATTAGCTGCCAAAGGTATTTATCCAGCAGTCGATCCTTTAGATTCAACGTCAACTATGTTACAACCTCGGATCGTTGGCGAGGAACATTATGAAACTGCTCAAAGAGTTAAGGAAACTTTACAACGTTACAAAGAACTTCAGGACATTATAGCTATCCTGGGGTTGGACGAATTATCCGAAGAAGATCGTTTAACTGTAGCAAGAGCACGAAAAATTGAACGCTTCTTATCACAACCCTTCTTCGTGGCAGAAGTCTTTACTGGTTCTCCAGGGAAATATGTTGGTCTCGCCGAAACAATTAGGGGGTTTCGATTGATCCTTTCTGGGGAATTAGACAGTCTTCCCGAGCAGGCCTTTTATTTGGTAGGTAACATCGACGAAGCTACCGCGAAAGCTATGAACTTAGAAGGGGAGAGCAAATTGAAGAAATGACCTTAAATCTTTGTGTACTGACCCCTAATCGAATTATTTTGGATTCAGAAGTGAAAGAAATCATTTTATCTACTAATAGTGGACAAATTGGCGTATTACCAAACCACGCCCCTATTGCCACAGCGGTAGATATAGGTCTTTTGAGAATACGTCTCAACGACCAATGGTTAACGGTAGCCTTGATGGGTGGTTTCGCTAGAATAAGTAATAATGAGATCACCATTTTAGGAAATGATGCGGAGATGAGTACTGACATTGATCCGCAAGAGGCTCAACAAGCTCTTGAAATAGCTGAAGCTAACTTGAGTGGAGCTCAGGGAAAGAGACAAGCAATTGAGGCGAATCTAGCTCTCAGACGAGCTCGGACACGAGTAGAGGCTGTTAAGGTTATTTCCTACTAGTAAAAAAAACACACATAAAAATAAGAAAAAGAAGTTCTTTAGAGGTTCTTTATTATATACCATATTTTGATTCTGCCAATTGAATACAATCAATTCTAGATGATACAACAAAAAAAAAGAAGATGGCTAGAAAAACTTATTAGATACCATCAACTCTGGTATCTAATAAGTTCTACCTACTATTGGATTTGAACCAATGACTTCCGCCGTATGAAAGCAATACTCTAACCACTGAGTTAAGTAGGTTATTCATCATCACAAAGGACCCATCGCCTCGGGGATTATAGGTGGAATATTTTTTCTACGCAATACCAATCCATTAACAGTAAACGGATTAAAGAACTCTCATGTGGGATCCGATCTTGACAAGAAATTCTCTATATGTTAAGATGTCTATGACAAGGGCTATAGCTCAGTTAGGTAGAGCACCTCGTTTACACGTGCGCCAATGCTTTTCAAAGGGGCCCATTATGCAATGAACATAATTGATCTTATTGAGAAATCGATGTCTTACTCCATAGATTCGAAGGAAGAAGAGAACAATAGCCTGACAAATATTTGATTTGGTCCGATTCGAGTGCGAATTCAGGTGCCAAATGAAATAGAACCCGCCATTGATTTGCTAATTGATAAGGTAAATACCAGCCCATTCAATGCTAGGCATAATGAGTATAAGGGACTCAAAAGAACCTCTTTTTATCCTATGAACTTTAAGGTGTATGAAGTCTCATATTTGACTCTTGTAGCGGAGCGATAGAGATTCCATTTAACTTAGGTTAATCTAGGCCAGAGGCAGACCTAAGTCAAGGTAACCCCTCTTTGAAACACTTTGGTATTGTTCCTAGATCAGAATACAAATCATGAATCACAGAACACATGGAACCATCTTATTATCTTCCTGTAAAAAAGAAAAAATATGGTGGACTAACTGATCTTTATATCAATCAGTTGATGAAAGAGCCCAATGCAAGAAAATGCATGTTGGGTCTTTGAAACAGTTCGCATCATTTCGATAATAATTAGTTTGATCTGTTTTACCGAGAAGGTCTACGGTTCGAGTCCGTATAGCCCTAACACATTCCACTTTTTTTTCAATCAAAATGAAAAAAAAAAAGTGGAAATGGATTAAGAATTAAATTAATGCATTTTATATTTGTATTTTTATAATATAAAATGAACTAGAAAAATATAGTTATACTAATACGATTTCTTACGCTATAATTAGTCTTATTTATTAGTATTCTAATTATACTATTTTTTTGTATTTAATTACTTTTTAAAAAGAGAAACCGAGATAAAGTAAGAGAGTTTTCTTTGGGTGGGAACATCCTATATCGATACCATATCTAAATGGAATCAAAAAAAAATGGTAAGTGGGGTTCCATTGTATGAATCTTTAAATAAGGCATGCACCATGGCAAACAAACTCTAAACTATGTAGTTTTATTTGATCAAAAAAAATTCCCTTTTCCTTTAAGAAGTTCTGGATGAATTTACAATTGAAATTCAAATCGAATAATTCAACCTATTCCACATTAATAGGAGTCCATTTATGTTTCTGCTTCACGAATATGATATTTTCTGGGCATTTCTAATAATATCGGGTGCTATTCCTATTTTGGCATTTGTAATTTCCGGAGTTTTAGCCCCAATTAGTGAAGGACCAGAGAAGCTCTCTAGTTATGAATCAGGTATAGAACCCATGGGAGACGCTTGGTTACAATTCCGAATCCGCTATTACATGTTTGCTCTAGTTTTTGTTGTTTTTGACGTTGAAACGGTCTTTCTTTATCCATGGGCGATGAGTTTTGATGTATTGGGTGTATCCGTATTTATAGAAGCTTTCATTTTCGTGCTTATCCCAATTGTTGGTTCAGTTTATGCATGGCGAAAAGGAGCATTAGAATGGTCTTAACTGAATATTCAGACAACAAAAAAAAGAAAAAGGAAGGAAAAGGTTATATTGAGACAGTTATGAATTTGATTGATTTTCCGTTACTTGACCAAACAACCCCGAATTCCGTTATTTCAACTACATTAAACGATCTTTCGAATTGGGCAAGACTCTCCAGTTTATGGCCTCTTCTCTATGGTACCAGTTGTTGTTTCATTGAATTTGCTTCATTAATAGGCTCGCGATTCGACTTCGATCGTTATGGATTAGTACCAAGATCGAGCCCTAGGCAAGCAGACCTAATTTTAACAGCCGGTACAGTAACAATGAAAATGGCTCCGTCTTTAGTACGATTATATGAACAAATGCCTGAACCAAAATATGTCATTGCTATGGGAGCTTGTACTATTACAGGAGGAATGTTCAGTACTGATTCTTATAGTACTGTTCGGGGAGTCGATAAGTTAATTCCCGTGGATGTCTATTTGCCGGGCTGCCCGCCTAAACCAGAAGCAGTTATAGATGCTATAACGAAACTTCGTAAGAAGATATCCCGAGAAATCTTTGAAGATAGAACTTTGTCCCAACAGGAAAATAGATGTTTTACTACTAATCACAAGTTTTATGTTCGACGTAGTACTCATACTGGAAATTACGATCAAGGATTACTCTATCAATCACCATCTACTTCAGAAAGTATCTCTGAAGTATTTTTCAAATCCAAAAATTTAGTATCTTCACATGAATTAGTGAATTAGGCAAGGTTCCTTTGTGCAGAATAAGAAAGAGTGGGTCAAGTCAATCTTTCAAAATTTCATTGGAAATTTTAAATACTCATACAAATACAAATGTGGGAGAAATCGGGAAGATGGGGGTTCGTTTATCTGATTGGTTAGTCAAGCATGAACTAATTCATAGATCTTTGGGTTTCGATTGCCGAGGAATAGAGACTCTACAAATAAAAACCGAGGATTGGGACTCCATTGCTGTCATTTCATATGTATATGGTTACAATTATTTACGCTCCCAATGTGCCTATGATGTAGCACCTGGCGGATTTTTAGCTAGTGTGTATCATCTTACGAAAATACGGTATGGTATAGATAAGCCGGAAGAGGTATGCATAAAAGTATTTGCCCAAAGAAGTAATCCTAGAATCCCGTCTGTTTTCTGGATTTGGAGAAGTGCCGATTTTCAAGAACGGGAATCTTATGATATGTTGGGAATCTCTTATGATAATCATCCACGTCTTAAACGTATCTTGATGCCTGAAAGTTGGATAGGCTGGCCCTTACGTAAGGACTATATTACCCCCAATTTTTATGAAATACAAGATGCTCATTGAATGATAAGAAACGAATGTTCACTTATATGACATGACTCCAGATTTTTTTTATTCAAGTCAAGGAATATTTTTCATTTTGTTCTAGATGAAAGAGAATAACTGGATTCTAATTCGTATTAAGACTAAGCTAAAAAAGACTTCATTGGTATTACCCAATTTTGAAGATATTATGAATTTCATTTGAGCAGAAACAATATAATAGATAAATCAAAAAAGTTCTGCACTATGAACTTTGTACCAGCGCATGTCACTTAGATGAACCCTTGAAAGTAGCATAAACAAGAATGAAGAAATAGAATAAATAGGAAAGAAAATACGAAATGAAAAAAGAACAGATTTTTTTACTGTGTATAAAATATATCCTTACTTTTTCTATCCTTCAACTCCTATAAATATAAAATAAACTTGGAAGTTTTTTAGACAACTTATTTTTTTTTTTTTTACCATCTCCAAACATAGATAGATCTATACATCTATATAAAAAATATGTATTGCGCTCTAGATTATTAATATGTATTGTATGCTGACCCGCTTCAATTAATTTGAAGAGGTATAAATATCTTTTCAATCGATTAGTTATGTGTCAGGAACCAGATTTGAACTGGTGACACGAGGATTTTCAGTCCTCTGCTCTACCAACTGAGCTATCCCAACAATTCAGGAGCCAAATTTGAACCGGTGACACAAGGATTTTCAAGCCTCTGCTCTACACAACTGAGCTATTCCCTAATTTTTACAACTGAGCTATTCCCTAATTTTTCCGATTTTCAAAAAGAAGACTTTCTTTGTGAATGTAAGGAAAATGAGATGGGCTGTGAATAATTCACTTTGGGTCTATTTGTGAAAGAGTAAAATGAATAAGAAAGATATTGAATTTTCTTTGTTTTCTTTGAACCACTTATAAAAAAAAAGGAGAATTATAGTAAAGAAGTAAAACGGGCTTTTTACTGGGGATAGAGGGACTTGAACCCTCACGATTTCTAAAGTCGACGGATTTTCCTCTTACTATAAATTTCATTGTTGTCGCTATTGACATGTAGAATGGGACTCTCTCTTTATTCTCGTCCGATTAATCATTTTTTGTTATAGAAGAATTTGAGTTACCAACGCAACGTAGTCAACTTCATTCGTTAGAACAGCTTCCATTGAGTCTCTGCACCTATCCTTTTTTATTCTCTTTTTTAAACCCTTGTTTTTCAAAAAAGAAAGATTTGGCTCAGGATTGCCCATTTTTAGTTCCAGGGTTTCTCTGAATTTGGAAGTTTTCACTTAGCAGGTTTCCATACTAAGGCTCAATCCAATCAAGTCCGTAGCGTCTACCAATTTCGCCATATCCCCCTTTTAGACAAGGATCCAGTTGTAATTTTACCCAACTTTTTCATTTATCTTGGAACCATTGAGTTCATTATATAATGATTCCTATATTAAAAAATTGTGTATGCCTATTTTCTTTTTTTGGCTATCCCCTCTCGTTCCACCTCTATTGTATGAATCATCTTTGTTTCAATCAGAAATGATTCTATCATTGATGTATCCACAATTCAATATAGAGAGGTATATACCACATATATATACGTCCCCCTCACCTTTTATTTTTAGAGTGTGCTTTGTAATACTGGAAGGGTCGATATTCTTCCTTATTGTTTTTTTTTGTCCTATCTTCATCCTTTTTCGAACGAAATCAGAGGAATGTCTGATTATAATTTTTATTGTTGTATCTTTATCCTTATTTTATACTTTTCTTAGGACTGATCCGCTATAATATGAATATAATTAATCTTATTTGTTTAGGACTGATCCGCTATAATATGAATATAATTAATCTTATTTGTTTAGGACTGATCCGCTATAATATGAATATAATTAATCTTATTTGTTATAACTATTCTCAAATCTAAAAAAGGAATTCCAATTTTTTGGTATTTTCAATATCTTATTATTATAAATTATTATAAAAAATTTCTTTTTTTATATTTCGAATTTATTAGAGTTTATTATAGAATGGAATGTAAAATATATATATTAAATAGATATATTAAATTAAGATAAATAATGTAAATTCGAAATATGCTAAATATAAAAATAACAGCAATATAAATGTATATCATCAATAATTATTATGTATAATAATAAAATTGAAATTAGTCAGATATTTTATTTCTGTTACATTATTAGATCTGTTACATTATTAGAATAGAATTCTATTTAGTCATATTATTCTATTTATTTATTAAATATATTATTAATATTAATATATTATTAATATTAATTTGCATATTAATTTTATATTTTTTTATTAGTTATATTATGTTATGGATAGAATTATGAACTAGAATATATAATATATAGTTTATATTAAATAGTTTATATTAAATATATATATAGTTCATACGAACTTTACAGCTAATAGCGGGGATCTGGTAGTCTCTTGAATTCCTATGCATTATTTCTGTTATGTGAGCCCGCTTAGCTCAGAGGTTAGAGCATCGCATTTGTAATGCGATGGTCATCGGTTCGAGTCCGATAGCCGGCTTTTTTATCTATCGATTTTTCCATAATTGAGAATCTTTCCTCTCCATTTCTACAAACGTTGAGTCACTAATCTGTCGTGGTAATTCTAAAAAAAATTAGATCCAATTAGATTTATATTTTATATATATAATAAATCATAAAACAGAGCCTTAATCTTCTTTCTAGCCTTAATCTTCTTTCTATATATATAGATATACAACAAAAAATCTGGATATTAACACAATACATTTCATTCTATATAGATTTCGCTTTGCTTTGTTTATTCTTTAGTTC
>JASFAV010000231.1:10000-15000 GCA_030765085.1 Allium cepa | reverse complement strand
GATCCAATAACAGGAGGTCTGTGGTTGAGCGATATTGCTCATCATCATTTAGCTATTGCAATTCTTTTCTTGATCGCGGGGCATATGTATAGGACCAACTGGGGTATTGGTCATGGCCTTAAAGACATTTTAGAGGCTCATAAAGGTCCATTTACAGGCCAGGGCCATAAAGGCCTTTATGAAATCCTAACAACGTCATGGCATGCTCAATTATCTCTTAATCTAGCTATGTTAGGTTCTTTAACTATTGTTGTAGCTCACCATATGTATTCCATGCCCCCCTATCCATATCTAGCTACTGACTATGGTACACAACTTTCGTTGTTTACACATCACATGTGGATCGGTGGTTTTCTTATAGTTGGTGCTGCTGCACATGCAGCCATTTTTATGGTAAGAGACTACGATCCAACTACTCGATACAATGATCTATTAGATCGTGTCCTTAGGCACCGCGATGCAATCATATCACACCTAAACTGGGCATGTATATTTCTAGGTTTTCACAGTTTTGGTTTGTATATTCATAATGATACCATGAGCGCTTTAGGACGTCCCCAAGATATGTTTTCAGATACCGCTATACAATTACAGCCTATCTTTGCTCAATGGATACAAAACACCCATGCTTTAGCACCTGGCGTAACAGCTCCCGGTGCAACAACAAGTACCAGCTTAACTTGGGGGGGTGGTGAGTTAGTGGCAGTAGGTGGCAAAGTAGCTTTGTTACCTATTCCGTTAGGAACTGCAGATTTTTTGGTCCATCACATTCATGCATTTACGATTCATGTAACTGTATTGATACTACTGAAAGGTGTTCTATTTGCTCGTAGTTCCCGTTTGATACCCGATAAAGCAAATCTCGGTTTTCGTTTCCCTTGCGATGGGCCTGGAAGAGGGGGGACATGTCAAGTATCCGCCTGGGATCATGTCTTTTTAGGTTTATTCTGGATGTACAATGCAATTTCAGTAGTCATTTTCCATTTTAGTTGGAAAATGCAGTCGGATGTTTGGGGTACTATAAGTGATCAGGGGGTGGTAACTCATATAACAGGAGGAAACTTTGCACAGAGTTCCATTACTATTAATGGTTGGCTTCGGGATTTTTTATGGGCACAGGCATCTCAGGTAATTCAGTCTTATGGTTCTTCATTATCTGCATATGGTCTTTTTTTCTTAGGTGCTCATTTTGTTTGGGCTTTTAGTTTAATGTTTCTATTCAGCGGCCGCGGTTATTGGCAAGAACTCATTGAATCCATTGTTTGGGCTCATAACAAATTAAAAGTTGCTCCTGCTACTCAGCCTAGAGCCTTGAGCATTGTACAAGGACGTGCTGTAGGAGTAACGCATTACCTTCTGGGTGGAATTGCCACAACATGGGCATTCTTCTTAGCAAGAATTATTGCAGTAGGATAATGGCTAGGAGGATTTGAAAGGCATTATGGCATTAAGATTTCCAAGGTTTAGCCAAGGTTTAGCTCAGGATCCCACTACTCGTCGTATTTGGTTTGGTATTGCTACCGCACATGACTTTGAGAGTCATGATGATATTACTGAGGAACGTCTTTATCAGAATATTTTTGCTTCTCACTTTGGACAGTTAGCAATAATTTTTCTATGGACGTCCGGAAATCTGTTTCATGTAGCTTGGCAAGGAAATTTTGAGTCATGGATACAGGACCCTTTACATGTGAGACCTATTGCTCATGCAATTTGGGATCCTCATTTTGGTCAACCGGCCGTAGAAGCCTTTACTCGAGGAGGTGCTACCGGCCCAGTAAATATCGCTTATTCCGGTGTTTATCAGTGGTGGTATACAATTGGATTACGCACTAACGAAGATCTTTATACCGGAGCTCTTTTTTTATTATTTCTTTCTGCTATATCCTTAATAGCGAGTTGGTTACACCTACAACCTAAATGGAAACCGAGTGTTTCCTGGTTCAAAAATGCCGAATCTCGTCTCAATCATCATTTGTCAGGACTTTTTGGAGTAAGCTCCTTGGCTTGGACAGGACATTTAGTTCATGTCGCTATTCCCGGATCTAGGGGAGAGTACGTAAGATGGAATAATTTCTTAGACGTATTACCCTATCCCCAAGGGTTGGAACCACTTCTTACGGGTCAGTGGAATCTTTATGCCCAAAACCCTGATTCCAGTAGTCATTTATTTGGTACCTCCCAAGGAGCGGGAACTGCCATTCTAACCCTTCTTGGGGGATTCCATCCACAAACGCAAAGTTTATGGTTGACCGATATGGCTCATCACCATTTAGCTATTGCATTTATTTTTCTTGTTGCTGGCCATATGTATAGAACGAACTTTGGAATTGGACATAGTATCAAAGATCTTTTAGAAGCACATACTCCTCCGGGGGGTCGATTAGGACGTGGACATAAGGGTCTTTATGATACAATCAACAATTCGATTCATTTTCAATTAGGCCTTGCTCTAGCCTCTTTAGGGGTTATTACTTCTTTAGTAGCTCAACACATGTACTCTTTACCTGCTTATGCATTCATAGCACAAGACTTTACTACTCAAGCTGCATTATATACTCATCACCAATACATCGCAGGGTTCATAATGACAGGAGCCTTTGCTCATGGAGCTATATTCTTCATTAGAGATTATAATCCGGAGCAGAATGAGGATAATGTATTGGCAAGAATGTTAGACCATAAGGAAGCTATCATATCTCATTTAAGTTGGGCCAGTCTCTTTCTAGGGTTCCATACCTTAGGTCTTTATGTTCATAATGACGTCATGCTCGCTTTTGGTACTCCGGAAAAACAAATCTTGATCGAACCCTATATTTGCCCAATGGATACAATCTGCTCATGGTAAGACTTCCTATGGGTTTGATGTACTCTTATCTTCAACAACTGGACCAGCATTCAATGCAGGTCGAAGCATATGGTTACCCGGTTGGTTAAATGCTATTAATGAAAATAATAATTCACTCTTCTTAACAATAGGTCCGGGAGATTTCTTGGTTCATCATGCAATTGCTCTAGGTTTGCATACAACTACATTGATTTTAGTAAAAGGTGCTTTAGATGCACGTGGTTCTAAATTAATGCCAGATAAAAAGGATTTCGGTTATAGTTTTCCTTGCGACGGCCCGGGACGTGGGGGTACTTGTGATATTTCTGCTTGGGACGCGTTTTATTTGGCAGTTTTCTGGATGTTAAATACTATTGGGTGGGTCACTTTTTATTGGCATTGGAAACATATTACATTATGGCAGGGTAACGTTTCACAATTTAATGAATCTTCCACTTATTTGATGGGGTGGTTAAGAGATTATCTATGGTTAAACTCTTCACAACTTATCAATGGATATAACCCTTTTGGTATGAATAGTTTATCGGTATGGGCGTGGATGTTTTTATTTGGACATCTTGTTTGGGCTACTGGATTTATGTTCTTAATTTCCTGGCGGGGATATTGGCAGGAATTAATTGAAACTTTAGCATGGGCTCATGAACGCACACCTTTGGCCAATTTGATTCGATGGAGAGATAAGCCAGTGGCTCTTTCCATCGTGCAAGCAAGATTGGTTGGATTAGCACATTTTTCTGTAGGTTATATATTCACTTATGCAGCTTTCTTGATTGCCTCTACATCAGGAAAATTTGGTTAATTTAGTTCTTTCTTTTTTTTACTGTGTCAGCAACAATCTCATTTCTTTCGATGAAGAGGGGGTCCCCCTTCTTTTATTTTTACATCTAGGATCCGAACTGTATTATTGATAATAATAGGAACTGAACATTATGGCAAGAAAATGTTTGATTCAGAGGGAGAAGAAACGACAGAAATTGGAACAGAAATATCATTTGATTCGTCGGTCCTTAAAAAAAGAAATAAGCAAGGTTCCGTCGTTGAGTGAAAAATGGGAAATTCATGGAAAATTGCAATCCTTACCACGTAATAGTGCATCTATACGTCTTCATCGACGTTGTTTTTTGACTGGAAGACCTAGAGCTAACTATCGAGACTTTGGACTATCCGGACACGTACTTCGAGAAATAGTTCATGCGTGTTTGTTACCCGGCGCAACAAGATCCAGTTGGTAAGGATAAAAATCTCGTTTCTGGTTTGTACGGATCTCTATGATCATAGATCATAGAGGGGCCCTCTTTACCATTTTGTATAAATAGACTATTCTATTTGTATAGATATGGTAGAGGGCATATCCAATCTTTCTTGACCCGTTAGTTCCTAGTTCTTTAGCGCGGAGTAGAGCAGTTTGGTAGCTCGCAAGGCTCATAACCTTGAGGTCACGGGTTCAAATCCTGTCTCCGCAACATTTTTTTTGTCACAAAAAATAAAAAGTTTTATTTTTAGGTCTTGTGTTATTCTGTTAACTAGTAATTAATTACTATTTTTGTTTTTGGATGATAGGGAAACAAGAACAAAAGGAAAGAGAAAACTACTAGAAAAAAAAAAATATAAATAGAAGTGCTATAGTGACTACTATAATATCATTATAGTAAGTATCATAATAGTATCATAATAAACTATACTGAATTTTTACTGAATTTTTCATTTTTTTTTATTATTCTAATTATAGTACATTACTTCATCATGGGCGGATAGCGGGAATCGAACCCGCATCTTCTCCTTGGCAAAGAGAAATTTTACCATTCGACCATATCCGCATTTTTGCATTTCTGAAACGTATGCATATGTCCACACATATATGACATATATGATATATCATATATGCGTCTGGATCATATTTGCGCAGGGCCATAGATAAATACTAGTAAAGTAAGATTCCAATTAAGATAAGATTCTTATTGTCTCCAAATAGCTAATTAATAACTAATAACAAATTTCATAGAATTTTTTTTACTCAGATTGAATTTACATGTGTCTCACAATCCAAAATTTGGAGAAAGAATGGCATTTTGGGGTCGAGAAAATGCCAAAGAAGTTCAAGAGATGAGAGAATTAAGGATAGCTACCAGAAAGACTAATCCAATCCATAATG
>JASFAV010000231.1:0-7500 GCA_030765085.1 Allium cepa | reverse complement strand
TGAATAGCGCATAGCAAAGCAGCGCCTAATACTCCGGCAACTCCCATCATATGAAATGGGTTTAATGTCCAATTATGAAACCCTTGGAAGAAGAGAATGAATCGAAATATAGCTGCTACACCAAAACTGGGTGCAAAGAACCAACCAGATTGACCCAATGGATAAATAAGGAATACAGAAACAAAAACAGCAATTGGACCAGAGAATGCGATTGCATTATATGGTCGCAGTTGAACAGATCGAGCAAGTTCAAATTGGCGTAACATAAAACCTATTAGTCCGAAAGCACCATGGAGGGCAACAAAAGTCCACAGCCCTCCTAATTGACACCAACGAGTAAAATCCCCTTGTGCTTCAGGTCCCCATAGTAGTAATAAAGAATGTGCTAAACTATTTGCAGGGGTAGAAACCGCAGCAGTTAAGAAATTACAACCTTCCAAATAGGAACTGGCCAATCCATGAGTATACCATGAAGTTACAAAAGTTGTACCTGTGAACCAACCCCCTAAAGCGAAATAAGCACAAGGAAAGAGCAATAGGCCGGACCAGCCTACAAAAACAAAACGGTCCCTCCGTAACCAGTCATCCATAATATCAAATAAATCATTTTCTTCTTTGGTAATTTTACCAAGAGCTATAGTCATAGTGATCCTCCTATTCAACTACTTCAACCATTTCCGAACACGTCATCTCATTTTCAGGGCATGCAATAGTTCAATTATGTATGGACGATTCGTTGTTCCATGCCCTTTAGAATACAATGGGTTTCGAAAAAAAAAAAGAAGAATTATTTTTTATTTTCTATTGGTTGATAAACCGACCTAGGTAAATCCATGAGTGCAATTCGACTAATCTTTACTACGACTAATCTTTACTATATAACTATTTGAACCCTAAATTGTCCTGTAACTCAGATTCCAGAGTATATCTTTTAACGAGTCCAACAAAAAAAGGAAAATTTCTTTTTTCCTTGCCCCTAAATGAAATATTAAATGAAATAATGATAAACTGGAACTGAAGGCCCCTTTCTCGCGTTCGTTCTCTATTTGCATTGCTGAAACAAAACAACAAAACAATATGGGAATCAGATTTTTAAATTAAGGAAAGATATTGAAAAATGGATTTTTCAATATATTATATATATATATTATATGTATCGGAAAAGAATATATTATATGTATCGGAAAAGAATAGCGATTTATTCCTATAGAGCGTCCATTAACAAGAAAATCAAATCATAAATATCGACAAATTCTTGTCTTTTGTGATCACAAATTCTTGTCTTTTGTGATCTAAGAAACTAAAAAAGGAAATAAAAAACCCGCTTTCTACAATTTAATATATATCGAATTTAAATATCAGAATAGCCAATATAGTCATGATTCAATGGGTCAGGTCCACTTACTTTTTTTTTTAGTTACCATTTTTATGGTAGGTTCGGTGGGAACAATAGGGAAGTAGGAATATTTTGGTTTGTGATTAATAAATAGGGGTTGGATATCTAGAATATTTATGTTATGTTTCCTGGAATATTTTAATAAATAATAATAAGATATAAAGAGGACTATTATGTCACTACTATGTCACTACAGGCTAGAAGCCCTCACCCACTAAGTTCAATTAGTCAATATAATAATAATTAAATGTTCAACTTTTTAATTATTAATTAGAACTCAAAATAAAATAATAAGAACTCATTATATTATAAATAATACAATAGTGTTTGCCTTTTTTTTATTATCAAAAATATCTGTATTCTTCGATGAAAAACGAAGACAAAGACTCGAGTTTCATGAAAAAAGCCCTTTATCGGATTTGAACCGATGACTTACGCCTTACCATGGCGTTACTCTACCACTGAGTTAAAAGGGCCTGCTCAATTCATGACTTAGCCATTTTCCATTATGAGTCTACTGCATATATGTATATATGCAGTAGACTCATAATGGAAATAATGGAAAAATAAATTCTATTTACCTGGAAAAGGGGTAAAATTTTTATCGTTTTTGAATTTTCTGACTTAATGTGAGATAGTGCTAGGCATATTTTATCTGAACAAGAAACGAAGCAATGAGTTAAAATTGAAGAAAAAAAAAACGTTCAATTCAAATTCAAATCCTATAGAATCAGAATATAAAAAGACTGTTCGAATCTAGCCATACCATTAGATTATATTGACAATTCCAAAAAACTATTCATAATATCATTATAGTATGATGACGGTCGGGCGAATATGCCCCCATCGTCTAGCGGTTCAGGACATCTCTCTTTCAAGGAGGCAGCGGGGATTCGACTTCCCCTGGGGGTAGGGTACTACGAAAGGAAGTTGATCATGGATTATCAATAAGCATATAAAGAATTCTTCCTGGGTCGATGCCCGAGCGGTTAATGGGGACGGACTGTAAATTCGTTGACGACTGTCTACGCTGGTTCAAATCCAGCTCGGCCCAAGAATTCACCGCCCCATGAGTAAGATATAATTAATTTATCCTATAGGAAAGAAGAAAAGAAAGGGTAATGCCTGCTTCGTAGAGAAAGAAAGAAAAAATTTTCTCTATCTTTTTTTTTCATCTCATTGAAAGATTTATTATTTTTATTTAACAATAAAATCAAAAATCACTAGTTACTAATAATCCGTCTCACTCTCACTAAAGCCCGTGTTTATGTGGATATAATATCAATATAGCATTCGCATATCTGTTACGTTCCAACATGACGAGTAGAATATTCTTATAAAATCCTAAGTATATGTATGCTATACACCTCGCCGGGATTGTAGTTCAATTGGTCAGAGCACCGCCCTGTCAAGGCGGAAGCTGCGGGTTCGAGCCCCGTCAGTCCCGAACTAGGATCTCATGAATTGAGAAATGCATTTCTCTATTTTTGCGAAAGGGAAGACGAAGAGCAAAATGGAATCAAACAAATTCGCACCGTGGAGATTATTTCTTTTGTTTCGCATGTCTCATCAGATAAATATGGGAAGTTCCATTTCTTCCCCAGTACTAATTGATAAGGAAAAATATATGTAGATTTAGTACAATTGGTGCTATATTCAGTATTTAAAGTTTAAGACACTTTTTTTTTCAATCATTCTGCTCTTGATCAATGAAATGGAATAGAGTGCTCAGATTTTTGGGGGGGTACAGACACAAAATAGCTTTGTTTATTATATTTTGTTTATTATATGATATACAATGAACTTAATCTTCATAGAATTTAATTCTCCGGCAAAGTACTTTTTAGGTTAAAGCACATCTTTTCTAAATCTAAATTTTTTTTAGCCTCAATTATGACTACTGATTTGAAACAATTTATTTCATTCTCATTCCAATTTTATATTGAATTTTTGATGTATACGTTCCAACTCCAATCCAACAAAACAAAGAGTATACTAATAAAATAACATAAAAAAAAAAAGACCAACAAAACCAAGTAGGGCTCCTTTCTTTTCTTATTCTTAGTAAAGGTAAAACTTGAATAGTCGATTTTTTAGACTTAACCTTACCTTTTTTACATCTCACTTATACTGTTCGTCTCTCTGTATGTCCTAGAGAATACCGCTTATATAATACCTTATAATTCTATATACAAAATCCTATGTATATGTATAAGTAGAAGAATTGTATAAGGAAGATAAGATGCTAGGTTATAGAAAAGAACAAGTGGAAAAAGGATGAAAACCTAATGATAGGTATTTATGATCTAATCAAAAATGGTTTTTTGTATGGATAAAAGATCTCCCTATGTTATACTATTCAATTCTCAACGAGAAATTGATTTGATAGATCAGAAATTTTTATTCATAATATTGATCTGATTCAGTATCATCAAGATACAATTCATCCCATTGAATTTACAGGAATCAAATTTATCATCTCTATGGGATTAGATCCCGAGTTAAGTTATTGCGAAAAAAAAAGATTAGATTATGGAAGTCAATATTCTCGCACTTATTGCTACTGCACTGTTCATTTTAATTCCTACTGCTTTTTTACTTATTATCTATGTAAAAACAGTTAGCCAAAATGATTAATTTGAATGAAACTTTAATTATCAGTTCTTAGCAGTTCAATTCAATTCAATTCAATGATTCAAGAAATGAAAGAAAAGAATTCAAACTCTAAGTCTTAAATGAAATGATTGCGCTGAGCTGGAATCAGAACAGAAGTAGCTTATTAAGTATCTAAGCTAGTGTGATAGAAAGAACTATAATATATAGTTCTTTCTATCACACTAGATAGTATTGTATACTAATATTAATATAGACTTCATATAGATAAAATTTAGATAAAATTACAATATGTATATAGTAGATGTACATATAGAATAGAAAAAATTACAATATGTATATAGTAGATGTACATATAGATAAGATAAAACTTTTTTTCTATTTCTTTTTTTTCATCTCAAGAAGTCATTGATTGAATAATTAATGGATGATCCGCGTAGTTATATGATAACTTCTTCGGATTTGGAAAAGGGGTTAGAGTAAACCTGGCCGTTTTTCATGTTTAAACAAAACATGAGATGGGTCAAAAAAGTATAATTTCTAGAAGTTTAAAACAAATGTGAAATGTGTGATATGTAAATAGCCTAACGGAAGAAGGATCTAATTTTATTATGTGTAGGACCTCTTTGGACAATCACTAATCGTTTCGCTTACAGTGGAAAGAAAATATATAATGTCATAATAACAGAATATTTTTTTTCTAAAAGAAAAAAAATATAGACTATTTAGTCAAATTAGTCAAAATTCGGTTGGAAAGAATCTTCTATTATGCGTAGATTTGAGTTGCAAAATAAAATTATGATAATGATTTATTACTCTATTCCAGTACAATTTTGAATACTTTTTTTTAAGGCAAGGCTTCGCAAAACGATTAATAAAGAATTGATACAGTTGGATTGAGCAATCGATTACTCAATTTAGTATTTGTAGTGTCCACAGCACTAGAGTCCACTCCTTCCCCATACTACAAGTGAAAGAGAAAATGTAAAGACGACCATTAAAGCAGCCCAAGCAAGACTTACTATATCCATGTGAATTATGTCCCTTATTTCTATGAAAGAATTATTCGATTATTATTTAATAATCATAGTGGAATCAATGGCACAGAGTCAAAATAGGATTCTGACTTAAGACTATTGATGAACCAAATCAATTCAATGAATACATTTGCAACAAGTTTCAATATTTTAAGATTTCCGGTAGAATCAGGAAGTATTAAGTACAAGATGATACACGCGCCTTTTCTATACACAACTATATATCAGATACCTCTATTTTCTATTTGATCTAAGCTTACTGTCTTTCTATGAAAGAATCGGTAGAACCCACTGCCACTATTACTACATACATATATTCTTTTTTTTTTTCAATTTTTACCTTTACTCTATATTATAAAAGTCGACCAACTATTCTGATTCTATGTCTGAGCACTCATAGCCTTTCGTGAGTTTAAATACAAAGTATCTTCGTGCCTTTCTACAAGCCCTAAATTTATTTCCCATCATTGTATCCAATCTAATTTAATACCCAACAGAATCATGAGACGCTACTTAAAATTAAAAATTGTTTAAGAGATTTTGATATGCTAGTCTTTTATATAATCTTTTATTCTAGTAGTAAAAATGGGGTGCCTCTTAGGAATCTTTGGATATCGAGATTTCCGATCTTAGTTCTAATTCCATTCTGGAATTGATTCTTACCATTTATTTCAAAATTGAAATAAATGGTGAGGAATCAATCATTACCAATGATTAAATTAATAATTGAGGTTTTTGCTTCATCCCTATTACTGCCGATTTGATTGGGGCTAGACTAAGATTTTAAGAAAAAAAGTTACAGTCTTTTCTAAAACCTAGGCTATAGTTTATAAAAATCAAGTATTGACACGTCCACCGCCTCCACTTCTTGCGGAGCAATAAATTCATCGAATTAGATCGGCAGAATAAGAATAAAAAATCTTTGGTTGATCAGGCGACACCCGGATTTGAACTGGGATAAAGGATTTGCAGTCCCCCGCCTTACCACTTGGCCATGCCGCCAAATTCGATCCAGAATTAAATGGATAAAAATATTAGCCATATTCTGCTATTTCTACTACTAACTCTTTTTTTTTATCTTGTATCCCGTTGTACTTAATCCTCAAAAACACATTTCTTTTTTTTTTCTGGGTTTCTATATTTTCTTCGATTTATTATATCTCAAAATAGTACATCAGTTAATAATTTCCCTTCTCGTTTCTTTTCTATTAAGAGTCAAATTCTGGCGACAGACTGCAAAATTCAGGGCAAATTGGAACCATTAACAATTTAAATTAGTCTTTAAATTGAAATTAGTGAATGGTTCCTGCATTTTAGATTTTTATTCGGAGATAAAATTTTATTTCCTTGAATGGAAAAAAGAAAATTGATTTATGACCGATTTATAACTAATCTCATTTTTTTTTTCAATAAAAAATACTTTTCTATTTTAAGTATAACAACATATATGTGTATATGTAAACCCCAAAACACAAATTGTTACCCAGATCCCGAGACGGGTCTCTCTCTTATGTACATATCCCTAGAGAGAATTCTCATGTTTCAATTTTTCATTGAATAAATAGATTGAAATATGAATATAAAATACGAATTTTGGTGGAGTGTGATCCATGTTAATTGTTGCTCCAGAAATTGCAAGAAAGGATGTGATATATGGATAGATAGCCGTATCAACATGCTACTTAATAAATACAATATATTTTTTTTTTAGTTAGATTTTATATTAAGTTACACAACTGCTAAGCGTATTCTATAAATTTCCCGTCCCGTACCAGAAAAAAAATCCGCCAATTCTTTTTGGAACATGAAATTCTATTTTTTGTGTTAAAAAAAGGGAAAACTCTATACTACTTCTGATTATTCTAGTCTTTATTTCATTGTATATAGATTATAAAGAGGAGATTCAATCTCAATCAGTCTCCTGTTTGTGGTATCCCGTCGGATCGTACATATCTTATCTAATACGTTAGGTAGAAAGTTGGACCAATTTTGAACAAGGCTCCATAAGTGTAAGTAACAGAATCTTTTTCCAGAAATATTTTTTCAATTAACCCGTCGAAAATTTTGAACCTGCGCCCAAAATGTTCTTAATTCCGCCGTTCCATCTCCGTTCTATACGTTTGAAATAGATATATGGTGAGTTGACTCTAAAAATTGATGTGATTCAGTAAACAGAATATAGACATTTCTATTATTGCTAAAGTCGATCCATATGGGTCGATGAATAGTGAAATCAATAATTGAATTTTTCCAATAAAAATAAATTAGGAAACTTAAGATTAAGATAGCTTCGGATGGAAATGAGGGAATGTCCACAAGTACCTGGATTGTAGTCAGATACAATTTGAGGTGATTTTGTAGGTGTCATTAATCAGGGTTTTAACGTAAGAATTCATACAGTTTCCAAAAATTGAAGATAGAGATCAAGAAATGGAATTTCAATTAGTTTGTGGA